>LGRX02026511.1:0-31019 GCA_001247695.2 Cymbomonas tetramitiformis | reverse complement strand
AACCATTCTTGATACTTCATACATATCATCTGATTGGATCATTAAAGGTGTCAAGATTACTCAATGCAATATGCAGGCCACGGCCTGAGTACAACACCTAGAAAGGTCAAAGCCACTGAGCTGACCAATGCAGCATAAATGCTAGCTGCCTTGAAGGCTATACAATAAGCCTATTGCCCTTATGTCTTGATATGTATCCGTGTATTGGCATCTCTTTGAGGTAATTATGCCTACTGAATGAGCCATACCAACCATCTTGTCTTCATTGATCATTACATATCTGATCATACCGCCATTGAACAATGCCTATTCTGTGAGATTATTATATCACGAGGCATTTCAGTAGTGCACATTAAACAATTGCAGTGCAACAAAGATCATCAGCTCTTCATCATACCTAAAGGTTGAGTTGTTGTCAAAAGTATTGATTCATCAGACACCATATCTCAAAGGTCTATTCATCATGGAGGACAGAATCTGTGCAATCATGGCTATTCAGCCTCCAACATAGCTAACATAGCTATACAATCTATGACCCAACCGTTGTTAAGCAGCCTCCACGCCACATGGCTAAAAGATGACAAGCAATCTCTTCGGTCATTCTTGGGCATAGAGTAATCAAGCACAGCCAATTCAGGATGTTTATCCCGAAATTCTCCAAGAGTTATTCATGTTTTCCATGTGTCATATGAAAACGAACAGCCAATATACCGCCCTATGATGGGAGTCATCTCCTTCAACGAGGGGAAGTGGTTATGTTGTAAAGTTGACCAATCTGATCATCACAAAAGCATCAGATTTGAGAAAATCGATTGAAACTTGTATTGAAATAAATTCCTTACAATAAGGTATTGCACCTAAGGGAATAAAGGTGCATCGTCTGAAATAGGAAAAGAGTTTTACATTGACTCTAGTTAGTTCCTGAATTCAGAATCGCATAAAAAATATGTTCTATCCTGTGCATATAGAAAGTACATTAGATTCAGATTCTGAGCATACAAATGGACTTAAATGCACTCGGGTTTGTACTGAGTTGCAATTGTCCAAAGTTTTATTCTGACATCACTATTTATTTGTGGAATAGCATACAATGGTATAAACCATCCACATATAGATTGAAATCATACTTGTGGTTTCATATCATTTTGGCACATAAGACAAGCATGCTTCATTGAGGAATAAAGACTCTTTGAAAGCTCATTCTAGAATGTTTAGAAATTTGTTGCCTCGTCCATTAGGCCACGAAGTCTTGGAAAAGCCATGTTGGGACACGAACCCGCAATCTACATACGGTTTCCAAGTGCAGTTCATCCTCATTCTGGAAAGTGACAGAACCTTTATAGTCATCAACAAGTCACAATTCTATCGGATTGAAATGACACATTCATCATTCATACTTCTTTATCATAACAAGTCTCTGAATAGTGTTTGTCCAAAAATAAAATGGGCACCATTGAGATAAGTGATCATGTACTGAAGCAGATACATATTTCACCAGGCAATGCCATGTCCTAGTCATAATGAAATGACATACCAGCCATTCGTCAAGTACGAAAATGCAGCTTGTACTAAGTTGTTGTCATAACAGACACTTCTTGATTGACTCTCCATTAGCTTCGATACCAAAGTTAACTTCGGTACCATCACTGATTCCGTTGTTCATTATGACAATCATTATCTAAAAACATTGTCCAAGTTAGACACGCCATTGTCTAAGTTGGGCACACTATAGTGACCCTGAACTGACAATGTATGTGGGCTGCAACCCAAAAACTGCATATTGAATCATAGTGTATTGACATCATTTGGCATTTGCCACATTCAAAAACGTCTGGCATATTGCCGGTATGACATAGAGAGAATCGGTGTTCATATCGACATTGTTACTTCGAAAGCATTCGATGAGTAATCTCAGTCTGATTTTCTATCAAAACATTTTTACATAACATAATGATTGAATAGCATTCTCCATCACCATCTGATTGGTTTGATACACCTCTTTTTAAAAAGGGGAAGGAAGGAGTATAGATTCATTCATTCTTCATACAGCTGCTTGCCACATATTGATTTAGATACATCATTGTGATTTTGCTTGGAAAATTAAAAATCTTATCAAAAGTTCCAGCATCTGTATATAGCAGCCATAAAGTTGATGACACGGTACATCATGCCGATTGAAGCATCAAATGAAGTCTTATTTGACTTATTACTGACACATGAAGTTCCTTATGAAGAAATCATAGATGCATATTTCTCCGGCTCTATCATATTATATGAAGGGCACTGACATAGGAGAACGATGGTTTTTCAAATGTGAATAGGCTATATTGTAAGCTTACGACCATAACTTTGACGTCAACAACCTAAGATGCTGATTGTCGAAATTCAAGAGTTGAAGGATTCGTTGAATCAACCTTGGTAATATGTGTTTTGATTGATGAATTGTTGATCCATGGTTTCTCCCCAAATCTAGAGAAGCTGGCACACAAGTTGTCGCCAATGTCTTAAGGAAAGCATCGATCTGAGCAAAGGGTTGCCAGTAGTGCCAACAGGCATCGAATTCCATAATAGCAAAGCCGAGTGAGTAAATCCGCCACTCTAGCTATTTGCCCGTCATTCCTTCCAGGTTCATGACAAGAGACAATTCATCAAAGTCATACACCAATACATAAGTCACATGCATGGTTGCACAGTTTGTATCCTAATGCCATTCCATCAAGGTTAAGCATCTTGACAGTAACACTGGCCAACAAAAAGCCTTCCTGTCTTCGGATATCTTGAGCATTCTCATTTCCAGCTCCATTATGGACTAGGAAGCATCATGCCTGTGCCTCGCCAGGACGCTAATCCTCAAAGCCGCACACTTGAGGCGAGCCTTATGAGACAGTGACCTTTGGCTTGTGGGGCGTCAACCCCTTATCAAATCCTGAACACTTGTTAACACCTGGATAAATTTATCATGATGCAACTTAAGTGGGATTATAAGTTCCACATAATCATATTGTCTACGTATGCTGAAGGCATAACTGCTGCATATGGTTACAATAGGTCGCAGCTTCTATAACATTGTGGCTTCTGAGTCAAAAGCTGATAGCCGATGACTTTTGCCAATAATTGCCGACCAAATAATAATCAGGCCGTGGAAACATGTACCCAAGAGGTTTTCGTCCATCGGTCACATATATATATCAGGGCTGCATCCCAAGAACTGCAGGGCTGCATCCCAAGAACTGCAGGGCTGCATCCCAATAACTGCGATGCACCTTCGGTGCAATGGGCTGCAACCCGAGAACTGCAGGGTTATATCCCTAACATTTTTTACCCTGCATCAAATTGATATGACAGGAGCAGGAATTGATCCTTCCTTGCTAAGGTGTAGTGAGCCTTGTATAAATCATACCCTTACACAGATACGCATATGCGGGTACCAATATCTGTGAAAAACTGCTAATGCTACCTTTGCCAGCCGTGGTTTGTCATCGGACTTTTGGCCAATCATCCGCAGCTACCGGAGATTGAGGTAGACGGAGTTGTGATCCTGAGTTGTGCTTGACAAACATAACTAAACAAATTTCACATTAGTACGTGGCGAATCCATTCTCACTCATCGCGATAGATGTTCGTCAAAGCGCGCGTACCGGACCGAAAAAAGGGAGTTTGGCAGACGGGTGAGGATTTAAAGTGGACTTATAAAGACCCTCCGATATCTCGTAAGCAGGGCCTCCTCCGCTGCATTAAAAAGAAGCCATTTCGAAATATTCGAAAGGGGCTCTCCATAGTATTCCTGTGAACTTCGGGGGAGTAAGCTCTCTGAAGGGAGGAAGAGGTGGATGCATTATCGCCGAGAATCGTTCGTTAAATCGTCGATCATCGAAGGTGTCGACGGCAAGCGCAAATATCTATCCGTAACGTAAACCTCGGAAGATACCTTGAAACGTCACTCTGAAATACGATACGCAATTCATGGGGGCTACATCCTAAGAACTGTAGGGCTAAATGCCTAAGGTGAGGGACTAAAGTGGACTCAGTTCCCCCCAATAACCTAAAAACACCATGAGGGACGCCTCAAATCGGTGTAAGAAGACTGGTACCAGCAAGAAGCGACAACAACAAAGACATCATAGACATATACAAAGGTATGCCCGTTGTGAGGTCACAACTCTTTTAAGAGGGGAGATCTGTCAGGGTCATGACCGATGACATATGTGTCATACATGTCATACGTGTCATACCTGTCAGACATGTCATACCATGTCATGTCATGTCGTGTCATATATTATTATGACAGTCGTCAGTACGGTCGACCATGACTGTACATGTCGAGTCGCGTCACATATTATTATGACAGTCGTCAGTACGGTCGACGATGACTGTACATGTCGCCAAATGATAATGTCACATCATCTGGCATCCCTGTCATCGAGAGTTCGTACGTCGAACTCGAAGATGGCAAAGCAAAGATACATCTTGAATACAAACAAGAACCATCTTGCTTTAAGCATGTGCGGAACACGCATGCACAGTATGAACGAACTAGTCGTTATTACAATACTGGTCGTTCAACCTACGTCTCGGGTTCACAACCCAATGGCGGTACCATCTAAGATGATGGGAGACGTATGGTACAAAGTGAGGAAGCGTTGTGCTTCAGCAGTTCTTTATTCAGAGACTGCAACTCACAACCCGCTTGACTGTTACACTTGTGTGTGCCGTTCAACAGCACAGTGTTCATTTGATATATTGTATAATATTTGTGGGCTCGCATATCAGCCCTAACAGTGACTGACCCGTAAGCCTGTGCTGTGACACACCGAGTGTCACAGGTAGCTAGACCGAGATCGTTCCGACTCCGTGACCGTTCCGGGTATATCTAGCTTAGGGTTTATTTCTTATGAGTTTTTATCTATATTGGTTCCAGGATTGTCTGATATCCGTGAACCGGGATATTCCAGTAGGTCGTGGAGCCATTCCACGCTTTACGTTCCACAGCTAATTTGGCCATGATTGGCTAAAACGGCCGCTTTGAGAGGTGGTGCGCGACGGCGCGTTTGGGTACGAGTGGGCATTTTGAGAGGAGCTGTTTGCGGTGAGCGCCTTTTGAGCCGCGGCTATGGGGATTCGACCTGGACCGGGCTTCGTCGACGCAACGTTCATTTACGGTTTTTTCGCTTGCCCTGATCCCGCTTGCCGATTTTTGGGATGGTGGCTGCAGCACCTTCGACCTCGACAACGTCTTCCAGTGCCCCTCGCTCGCATGGCTCTACCGCTCTTTCCGTAACTGTGACGTCCCATCTTCCCCACGACATTACCCGAACGCGCCCCAGCGTACCACCTCCCATCAGGCTTTCAGAATTATGGTTGTTCACACACGTGCGAAGAGGTCCCTCACGAGGGACTCCGACATCGACGCCTCGTTGAGGCTAACTGACGCGGTTCGCAACACACCGACGGCTAGATCGCCGGCTGTCACGAACCCCGACCCTGCTTCCAACACCGACGCCGACGTTGCGACGAGGAAGTATCTCCAGGAGCAATCCAAGCTTGTGGACGAGATCTATTGTCAGGGATATGACCGATGACATATGTGTCATACCTGTCATACCTGTCATACCATGTCATGTCATGTCATATCATGTCATATGTTATAATGACATACAGTCGTCGAGTATTGTCAGTACGGTCGACTATGATATGTACAGTCATAATATCTGTCATCCACTCACCATGAGTGAGATCTGTCATCGAGAGGCCGAGTACGGCATCTCGATGGCGAAGCAAGACAAGTTCTTGAAGAACAAACTGTTCTGAGAGGACGCGTCTTCGCTTCAAGCATGAATTGAACAACATGCGGGTATCAACAGGCTAATTCGACCAACCGATACTGTTAGTTCACCCAATGCCCTCGGGTTCACAACCCGATGGTGGTAACGCTTATGAAGCGTGAGGGCATTGGTATATGAGGAGCATTGCGCTCAAGCAGATACTTCTGGACACTAGAGACTGCACTCATACCCCACCAAATATTGTTGCGCGTTGCTACAGTTCAATAGCAGCCGCATAGTCTGAAAGGTTGTATATCAACCTTGACAGTGGTATTCTCGTCCAGGCGACGAATGAGGACATACGAGTGTGTGCAGCAGTAGATATATTGTATATAGATTGCATACTGTGTGTGTGACAGGTATCGCGCATACAAAGCGGCGACAGAGTTCGCATACATATATCGAATATCTACAAGCGAATAACAACATTCGCTGCAATATCGTCAGCAAACGGAGTGCGCGAGAAATCATCATCGCGAACGCATTCGCAGCTGATAGCATTCGCAGTAACATCGTCAGCAAATAATCAGCGACAAGGTGTGCGCACTGCGTACGGATCGCACATATATGATGTCAACATTTCGCAGGGTTGGTACGATATACGACATACGGATGCGCGAACGAAAAATCATCATCAGTATGATGATTCGTATCAACTGCGGCAGAACGCACGGAGTTTCGTTATACGCGCGATAGCATTCGTACCATGCGACATACACCGGCGACAGCGATGTTCGCTATCCGCACTAATCGTTCAGTGCAGCGCATGCATATGATTCGTTATTTGCAGATGATTTACATGAATCGCTCATCGACGCGCACGTACGATGGTTTAGCTCGTCAGGCGATGCGCACCTGCTATGACTTCATCATGTGCAGGGGACGCGCGATAGAGGACGCATGATCCGTGATGCATCTACATGCAGCGCGTCATACAATATGTGTTGCGCGCGCACATAGCATGCAATCATGATGTTCGTCCAAATACTCGCAGATGAACATACAATATTTGCAGTCGGACGTACAAATTGACATCAGATGAACATTGATGCTGCGCAATCATATGTGTATTATACCAACCAGCAGTATACACACATATGCTGTATAATAATAGTGTGCACTGTCATCATCATTTTACACACTTACATGGTATACACCATGCAGCACAATTCCACGATAATACATGCTGACAGTAAGTGATAAGTTAATACACTTATACCATTGACCACAAGTCACCATTATTATCACACACTATTTATTATCACAATTGCCATTATATTGTAATTGTGCACCATTCATACTGTTATAATAATCAGTCTTGTCACGAATGCTTGGCATACATGCACAAATATGCATATCCAACTTGATCACGATAACAGTTGGCATACATATGCATATATTGACAGTGTATCATGGAAGTATTGCAAGATTAAAAAGTAAGGACTTATCTTGAAATCACCATGTAGTTCCGTTGATCGATTTGGTGACTGTCTGTCCGCGCCTAACCGACCATAGGTTTGTACCCTATGGAACCGGGGGTTGATCAAGCAATACAACTGTGTTACACTGTAAATATGCACATCTTACACACATACTAGATGTTGCATCAATATTCCATATAGCATACCTGCTGTGCAAGTATAAACTATAAATGAATCCACTTGGTATAAGGTGCCAATCTTGCGATCATAAAGACAGTAATTAGCTCAGTCATTCCGGACGTAGGATTTGGGATGGATGACTGTTCTACTGTTGATCAAAGATGGAATACTCACCGGAGCCATTTGTGAAATATATCAATCAACTCGTCATTCATCATGATGAGATATGCAGGATTACAACTTACTAACTAAATTGATATGCATCATACTAGCCACATGCTGTCCAGTGGTATACAGATTAGCATATATGATAAATCACTATCAATTTGCTTAAAGTGTACTAAATCAGCAAGTACCTGCACAATGCACAATCACTGACACTATATTGACATTCACTGATTCAGTAAGTGAAATGATCAACTATAATATCAACCACGTGTATGATAATGTAGATACCATCCAACAAACACATGTGCGTGTTGGATGTCAGTGATGGCGATAGTTATGGTAAACAGGATAAAACCACATGCTGTAGGGTTGGATGGAGAACATCTCCAGACCCGAAGGCAGTATACGGTGTTCATAATGCAGCTGGTAACTGCTGAAAACTGTCCATACCTTTACTATCGCTGGAGCAACACCAACTTCTACATTGCATTCTGACAATTGATATAGTTCTGACCAGTTCAAATGCATGTAACTCTCTCAGATCAGTAATCATATTGACAGCTGATAGAGGTTATTATAGACACTGCTATGATTCATTAATCAAGCTTTGTTCTAATTTACTTGGAATCTGAAGATATCACTTTGATACTCTTTCAGTGCACCGCCATATGCCCAAGTAGATGATAGGTTATTGACAAGTTATCACTTAAGTGACTGCACTTAAAGTTGATACACCTATATATTCACATTAGAATTTGGTCTATTTGTCATGGGTTTTAATAAGCAAAACCCAATGTACCAAATATTGACCATGCATATATCTTCACATATCAACATGAAAAATGTCCAATTCCATTTCATGTATTCAGGTGAGATATATTACAGAGGTGTAACAGCTGTATACATTGTAGTATACACCTAGTGCTCACACACACACACTGACTTATAAGTCAAAAAGTGGTGAAAATGGGTAAAAATCTCACACGTAAGATTACAAAATGAAAATTCGGGTCCAATTTTTTTTGCTGATCCAAATTTTTACCTATCAACAATATATGCAAAAAATTGTGAGCATTTGTAACACCCTGTAACACCCTAAAAATCACGTGCAAAAACTAGGGGGTGTAACATACCTCTCAAGTACCACGTGGTAAACAGTGACGTGCTGAATGCGGTTTTGCTTAATTCCTTCAAGAAATGTTCATACTGCTTAAGTTTGATATAATTAGGTGTTACTGATACCATGTAATACCCTAAAGTCACTGTAGGTGATGAGGGTCACAGTAACCCGAAACACCCTAATATGCCATTAAATAATGGTGAACCACACTATATTTGGCATTTTGGTCATGCTGAAATCAACACATTCGTGACCAATATATCGGGCAACAACCCAATGACTGTAGGGCAGCAACCCAATAACTGTACAGCTGCTTCCTATGAGGATTGCATGCTGCTTAATGAGGTAATAGGCACTTGACAACTGCCTATGGAATTCACACTTCCTTGAGGGGGTAAGAAGGTGGAACCATATATATACTTCACCTCATTATATCAATGTACAAATTTAATACATGTACAATATATATATATATCACATACACACACATCCAGTTTTAAGGTTTTGTTGGTGTGGTGTTTTATATTAGATGGCAGAAGAACCAGCTATACCAGCTATAGATCAAGGTGCGAATAACTGGTACTTTGACATTCTGGGTTCTTATGATCATTTCAGCAGATTCAAAATACCTTCATGGTTAAAGGGTTATGCTGACACTCACACCCGGTATGTATGATCAGATAGGATATTTCGATGCCATCAGCAGAATGAAGACAGATACGAGTCGGTATAGAGATCCAAATACTGAGCCTAAGGAACCAGATGAGGATTACTCAGAAAATAATCCCCCGCCTGCATTTACAGATCCAGATGATGGTCAGGCCACCGCAGCATTAATTCCAGCCACAATTGTCCCTAAGGTGAAAATGAATCCACCGAAGGAGTACAAAGTCGGACAGGATGCGGAGGTTTGGATGGAAACAGTAGACAGATATTTTCAGTTTACATATCCAGGTGCACCAGATAAGGATCCCATCACAGTCTTCCTCACGTTCATCCAGAATAATGACAGACACTACTTTCATGTCGTGGCTAAAACACCAGATGCCACGTATGAAGATGTCGGGAATACATTCCTCAGGCAGTTCGGAAATCCCCACAAGCGATCAGTTGCCAAAAAGCATCTAATGGCACTGGAGCAGGGTAACCAGACTTTTTCAGATTACTTACGCACATTCACATCACTCGCTTCCTTAGCATCAGTTGATTTGGATGATGTCTTGATCAAGGACAGATTCGTCAGTAACATGGAGTCAGACCTTCGGAAACAGTTTCATCTCAGATTTCTGACAGAGAATGAAAGGAATAACCTGTCGTGGGCACAGACCACACAAGTTCTGCTCGATTTGAATTATGTAGTTCATTCGAAGCAGGCAGAGACCCTTCACTATAGGGGACAGAAGGAACAGTCAGGAGGCCCAGTCAGAAAAGATAAGGACAAGGGCCGTGGCAATAAGCCATATGACAAAGCCAACCAGAATCGAGGCAACCAGAATCAGAATGCCAACCAGAATTTCCAGAGGAATAAAGGAAAAGGCAAAGGAAAAGGAAAAGGAAAAGGAACAAATGCATATCCTCCCCAGCCTTGTCAGCGTTGTGGTCGTCCTGGTCACATCAAAAAGGATTGCTTCGCTACCACCACAGCATATGGAAATGCCATACAAGGCAAGCCTCCAGCTCCCATTCCTGGACGTCAGTGTAATCAGAACAGAGGACATATGAGGAGCATTGGGCTCAAGCAAGCACTTCTGGTCACCAGACTGCTGCACTCATAACCCACCATAATATTACTTTCGGCTGTTACTGTTCAATAGCAGCCGCGTCAACATAGCGTTCGCATAGCGAGCCCTGACACCTCGGGCAGAGTTTGTGGAAGTTCACTGTGATTTTTACGCAGGGTACAAGTATCAGTGCCTGACTTGTCAAAACATTACAACCAAAAACACCGAGGCTGAAGCACCAACCGAGTCTGAAGCACCAATAGAGAAAACCGGCACCGATGAGGTGAGTTATCTTATGTACATAGAAAAATATATCAACTTGAAGATACTTCCGTTCCCTGCTTACGGCGATGAGGGCAGGCTTAGCTTTACTTGTATGGTAAACTTGATGCAAAAAGACCCTGAAGCTTATCACAAAGAGATAAACTCCTTGAGAGCTGCCAGAGTTCAGAGTGAAAAGGAGTCTTATGAGGGAAAATTTTTCTACCATACATATGAGCAAGTTCTCCAACAAGATATGACATATTTATAAGGCTTTTGGTTAGGGAACCTTGCAACTGCAAGTGAAAAGGGTTTGATCAATTGTGACGTTATGAGCCTTCCCCTGGACCATTTTTTTGCAGCAGCAAGGCAAGATAAACGACCTCCCACACTTCAAAAATACTTTGCAAGGTTCAAAAAAGTGGATGAGATAAACAATTCTTTTCATGATAAGCATGGTTTCCTTCTTAGCAAAAAGTCGTAACTTCTTTTTGTTTCTGGGTGTTTACAACAGGATATTGGTTCAGCTGTAAAGTGCGCTGCATAATTCTCGATGATGATATGGGTGACGGACCTCTGAATAGTTACTGCAAAAACTGCTTAAAAGCAATATGTATGCAGTCAATCTAAAGTATTTGGTATAATGAATTCATTGAAATTCCTACGGAAGCCACTAGGATGTGTAGCCTTTTTGTGTAGATCAATAAATAAGAAGTCATGTGGGTTTTGAATAGCTTTATTATAAACTTGAAAGAATGTATCTTGATTTATTTCACCAGAGCATTCCTCAGCAATTCTCTCCAACTCTTTTATATTTTTATTTTTAAAAACTAATAAATGAGGTAAATTTCCCCGAATACTTTTATTCAAACCCATTTGGTTACTTGTATAGTTTTGAGTAGCAAATAATAAAGTCACACCTAAACCTCCATTTTTCAATTTACCTTTATGACGGTGAGTAGTTACAAGTTGATTTAACTTAGCACGTGGTAACATGATGTCATTTCCTTGTACATCATCTAATAAAGCTACAATCGCCGGCCTTATATTTATGGTCCGGTGGGTTATACATGGTGTCCTCAAATTCAATTAATAATTCATTTGGAATATCATGAATTGATTTTGTTTTATCTTTTACCCTTTTATTTAATTTCTTCCATCTTTTCAACTTTTCATGATAATCTTCGTATTCTTGAGCTTCCGTGTCTAGAATTTCCTCTATTTTCAGTGGTGCATCAATTGCAGGTTCTAATATGTCTTCATTGTCCAATGGTAAATCTTTAAAATAATGTGCATTATTGTGGTATGCAGGGCTCACCAAAATTAAACGGTCTAATGCATTATTTTGTTTCATGAATTAGAAAAACTGCAGGTCTTACCAACACCTCTTTTTGCCACTGCAAGAATAACGGAATGCATATTAATAAAATCACTGTCTGTATTTATATCAAATGCTCCACCTTCTGGTAATTTAATTTCGTAATCTTTATTATTTAATTTTTGAGTTTGTAACATTTAAGTTTCCTATTAATATTAAAGTTCGGGAAATAGACTTCTATAAGCCTTATCATAATGAGTATTTGTTTGTTGAGGTGATTGAGGGCTATTATCTATATATTTACTACTTTTTTTTTCTAGAAATTCTTTTCTTTTTAACTATAACTTCCGGTTCATCTTCGCTAGAAGTAGAACTAGAACTTTCATGTATTTCTTCAATAATTACTTTTGGGTTTTTCTTTTGCACTTTTTTTATTTTTTACAACTTCTTTTTTTACTCCAGGTTGAACTTCAATTTCATCATCTTTTTCCGGTTTCCGGTGATTTTGAATAACTTTTTTTTGCATCTAATATTTCTTTTTGTTTTTCAAGATCTTTTGCTACTTTTAATTGTTTTTTTTTTCTTCAGCTTTTTGCTTGCGCACTTCTAAAGCTTTCAATCTTGCATTTTTCAGTCTTTCTAAAGTTGCTTCATCTGTTTTTTTTTCACCTGTTTTATAGCCCATTATTCATTTTGATTAGAATATAATAGATACAAAAAGAAAAGAAAATTTGTAAACATTTTCAGTATTTTCTTGTGGTTCTAGTACTTTTCTTTTACAATTTATACACGGTGAATTAATTGTCTCACATCTTGAATATCTTATACCGGTAAATATAGCGCCTATAATAAGAATAATTCCTGATACAAATGCTCAGCATGAAAATCACATGAATTGTTCAAAATGTCCATTTCTATATAATTCAAATGATTTAAAAAATAATTTTAGTTATTATATTATATCCACTATATATGGAGACGGATATTTCAAAGTTTGGAAATACTTATCATAGAAAATCTTTGGAAAACAATAAATTCGATGTAGCAAAACATTACAAGACTAATAGAGATAAAGTTTTAAAACAACGTATATTAAATTAACGAATTAAAAGAGGTTTGCCCATTAAAGCAAATTCCGTTAAATTATACAATATTACTATTGATGATATGATTCAAGCTCTAAAAAAATCACCATTCGACATACCAAAACAGTATGAATTACTAACACAATACTCAAAATTATTGTTATTTTTTAGTGCAATGTACCACCCCAATTAAGCTTAAAGAAATAATCTTCTATCTATATTATAAAAAGCCTTACCCATGTCCAAACTTAACACGGCAAATATCAAATCAACACGCCTAGACATTGGAAAGCTTTAAACATTGAAATAAAAGATGCAAAAACTAGAAAAGATTTTGCTGATTTACAAGATATTGTACAATCTTTCAAAGTAATAAATAAAAGAAAAAAAATCTAAAGAAATTATTACAAAAAATGATTATGAAAAGTCGTTGAAAACAGAAATTAAAAACAAATACAATGAAAAATCTAAAACTTTCAAAAAATACCGTGAAATTTCACGAAAAAATATTAATAAAAGAAAAATGAAATGAATAATGTAAAAACTGATATCAAAAATATCAAAGAAATTAAAAAAAAACGCACCGAGTATATCGATAAATTTAGAACTAGAAAAGATATCTACGGTCCAATAGATCTTAATCTTTTTGAAATAAAAGGTTTACGTAGATTTGTTCCCGAAGCATCAAGTGATGACAAACAATTGATATCATTTGAGTTACAATTTGAAGATAATCATGTAATAAAAAATGATGACATTTATTTAGGTTATCATCCTGAAAATTTGCAAAAAGCTATTGAAAAAATAGCGCAAAGTGAAAAAATAAAAGAGCATGGATTTATTAAAAGTATAACTCTTTATGTTCACACCGTCAAAGCCATTAAAGGTGGTTCCGCGAATCCTCAATCAAGAAATAAAGAAGAAAGATTCAAAAAGAAAAGTTGTATCACATTACAAAACAATAATAATCAATGTTTTGACATTTCTTTAGCTATTTTGCAGGATTTAAATTGTAAAGAAACGAACAAAACATTTTGGAAGATCTTAACTAAATTTACAAGACCGTCAACTCGCACAAAATTAGGAAATCAAATTAGAAAATTAGTAGGTATTGATTCTAATAAACAAATTGATTTGCGATACATTCTAATACATGAAAAAGCATGGAATGCACACATCATTGTTTATGAAGAAAATAGTGTGTGTGGACAAGTAAAAATCTATCCCTTTAATAGTGATGATCAAATATATGACGAAAATAAAAATGTGTATCATATTTGTTATGACCCTATTCAAAAACATTATGAACCAATCACAAATATCGTTGCATTTTTAGATACTCGTTCAAAATCATGCACGCGTTGCAAAAGTAGTAAATGCATTTTTAAAGATAAGAAAAACCGACATAACAAAAGTTTAATGCATGAAATATATTGTGACAAGTGTGATCGATTCTTTTTTAATAAGGATTGTTATGACCATCATTTAAAATCTACTTGTGATAAGGTGCATTATCGCAAAGAATGTAATACACATTATGAAACCAAAATTAAACATATATGTGGTCATTCAACATGTAAGAATTGTGAGGAATATTGCGACTTGAATCGTCACCAATGTTATATTCAGCAAGTGAATAAAAAAGAGCCAATTGAAAAATTAGCATTTTTCGATTTTGAATGTACACAAGAGACAAAATATTTAAATGAAAAGACTAAAGAGTTTCATTATAAACATCATATGAATTTAGCAATTACTCAATATTTAGATGACATAAAAAATCCAAAGAGCAAAGACAATTTGGTTGAGGGATTTGAGCATTATGACATGCATTCCTTTTTAGAATTTCTATTTAGTGAACAGCATAAGGGCTACACCTTTATTGCACACAATGGTAAAGCCTATGATTTCTTGCTCATTTTTGAAGCAATATTAGTCATGCATCAATTCGATGATAATAAAAAAATGCCAGAAATTATTAGAGTTGGGAATAAAATGATGAAGTTGACCTATTTAGGAGTCACACTAATTGATAGCATTAATCATTTTAGTTGTGGATTTGCAAAGTTACCAAAAACATGGGGTTTAGAAAATGACGTGGTCAAAGGCTATTACCCACATTTGTTTAATAAAAAGGAAAATTGGAATTACATTGGAAAAATACCTAGTAGACATCATTTTTGTCCGGAACAAATGAAATGTGAAGATAAAGAAAAATTCGATATTTGGTACAATGAAAAATGTAATGACAAAGATTTTGTTTGGAACAATAAAAATGAATTACGTAAATATTGTTCAAATGATGTTTTAATACTTCGTAAATCCTGCTTGGAATATCGCAGTGTTTTGTTGGAAGCATGTGAAACCGACCCATTTAACTTTATGACAATTGCATCAACGGCACAGCATATTCATCGAAAAGACATTATGCCTAAAAATAGCATTGCATACTATAGAATTAAAAACAAAGTAAAGTTTGTGCTGAATAGATCAATTATTTAGAATATTCTAAAGGTATCAAAATAATTAGAGAATGTAAAATTCCAAAAACAAACTTCATAGCGGACGGCTATTGCGAGGAAACAAATACAATATTCGAATTTAATGGTGACCGGTTTCATGGTAACCCTGCAATTTACAATCCTAATAAAAAAGCAAATGTATCAAGAGACTCTAGTATTACTTATGGAGAGTTATTTACAAAAACACAACAAAAGAAAACATCAATTGAAAACTTGGGTTATACCGTTGAAGATATTTGGGAATGTGATTGAAAAAATGATAAATTAAATGAACAATCAGTTATTGACTTTATGAAAACATACAAACCTGACCTTATCATTCGAGATGCATTTTTTGGAGGTAGGACGAACCCTGAACAATTGTATTGGATAAAGAAGTTTGGTGAAACGTTAAGATATTTAGATTTTACTGGTTTATACCCTTGGGTTATGAAATATTGTGAGTATCCTATTGGGTTTGATACGCAATTAAAAAATGTTTCGGTTAAAGAATATTTTATCGAGGTATAAAAATCAAAATGAAAAGTTTTTTGGTGCAATCTATTGTAAAGTTAAGCCTCCATCAAATTTACAATTTCCGGTTCTTCCAGCATGTAGAGACAATGGAAAATTAAAATTTACTTTACATGAACAAAAAGGTACTTGGTCTACAATTGAAGTTGATAAAGCAATCGATATGGGATATGAATTATTGGAAATATATGAAATTAGACATTGGAAAGAGCGTAGCACAAAATTGTTTGCACCTTATGTAAATAAGTTTTTGAAAATCAAACAAGAGGCTTCAGGTTAACGCTCCTGCCCGACTGGCAAACTCTCCTGGATTCGTGGCCGCTGTCGTCTGGGCCATCGAACAGCAGGAGGACCTCTCCCAGGTGGACGGCGTACGTCGGCAGCCGCCCAACCCCAACCGCACGTGGCTCACCACCTACCCACCACAGTCACCCCATTCCTGTCGCATCACCTGCACCTCCACAGGCCCATTACCGCCCCGCCCCTCAAGCAGTACGAGCACCCCCCCGCAGGCGCCCGTCATCCCCCGTGCCACTGCACATCTGGCTAATGACCGCCATGATGTGCATATTCTCTTTCGCAAGCCCCACCACGGCCCTAATCCCCACTACCATTGCCAGCAACACCCCAACACCTCCACCCCTCTTCCTCATGCTTCCAGCAAACTCTGTCGAGCCACAGCCTCTCCTCCCGTTGCTGGGGGAATACACCACCACCAAGCGCGACAGACGCAGAATGGGAGGCAGCCCCAAAGTTCAGCATCACAGACTGGGCAAAGAGGACCACCAAACCAAATTTTTTTCAAATTACCACACACCACCACGGTCACCTCGCGAACTCCACCCCGGCCACTCACAATCGCAAGGGGACAGCTGCTCGGGAAGTCGCATCCGACAGCAGCACGCCTGGTCAAGCAACCCAAGCAACGACCCGTGAGTGCCCAATCGGCCCCAGCCCAGCAACAACCACCCGACTCGCCTGCCACAATGCCGCAACCACCTCAACCGATCCCGCGGGCAGCTGGAACAACGCCTCGGAACTCGCCATCGCGCAGCAACGGAGGTCAGGCGCGACCTCGCTGCCACGCCGTGAAGAAGTCCACGCACTGACACTCACGACCGTGGCCGAAACCACAGGACCGTCACCAGCACCACGCGCCGTTGACAACATCGTCACTACAGGGCTGGTCACAGTCGCAACCATGTGGGCCAAAGGATTCAGCGCGGAAAGCATAGCGTGGACCAGCGCGTACACTCTGGTTGTAACAAACGCCGGCTTCTCATGGTACTGCGCCGGGTTTGTCCAGCTGGTGACAGATATGACAAGTATGACAGACCTCGCATAAGATGACTGCTCGAGAGGCGTAGACCTGCCAGAGAAGATATGGTCATTATTATCCGGTGATCATGAAGTGATAAGAGGATATGACAGTTACTGCTCTGCCACTGACGTGTCAGTCAGAATGTGGTAAACGGTAACATTGTTAAAGCTGGCTTGGAATAATGACTTTCCATTGGCCAGATGAAGATTTCAGGGCTAAAGCCCGTTACAGTTTTGGGAGATGTGACAAGAGAATTGAGAGATAAGTAAGCTCTGACCGTAGGTCAGGACTAGTGGACTCATTATTGTTTTGCTTCGCAAGTGCTAGGTGGCTGTTCGCGTGCCAGTGCTAGAGTGCTAAAACAGTTCTGCTCACAGCTTTGTACAATAATCCGTACTTTTGGTTATCATATTGATCTTTTGATGAATATATTTTACTGCTGTTTTTATTCTTTTACAAAACAATAATGTCCTGCGCGGAGCGGCTTTTTATTTAAGTGTTAATTCGGAAGTAAATACCCTCTGGCGAGAAGTTAGCAGCAGTTTGTGACAGCGGATTCAGAAGTCAGGCGACTCCAGGGGCACCCAAGGTACACTGGCGGACCCTTCTTCTTTGATATACTTGGCGGTACTTGCACGAAAAAAGGTCACCAGTGGCGGCGGCAGCGGATCAGCACCGAATTTACTGCTTAATGAGCGGCCCCTTGTTATCCTGCAATATGCTCAGCTTTACCACCTTGTCCTACAGTGAATCCAGGGGCACCCATGGTGCACTGGCCTAACTGCAGACAGGTTTGCCTCACTGATAAGCTAATCAGCACGGCATCAGCTTGGGCGGCAGCAGCGACAGAGCAGATCAGCGGTGAATGACCACCTTAATGAGCAGTTGTTTTCCAGCGGTCCCTCTAGTTAACCACCTTGTCTGAAGTGAATCCAGGGACACCCCTGGTGTACTGGCCTATCTGAAAGGCAAGTGTGCGACCGAGAAGCTAATTAGCGGCGGCAGGTGTCGTTTGAGATAGGCATTTACATCTTTCTTATTTAAAAGGTGAGGCGAACCTATATGCCAGGTGTTATCTTTGTCGTTATGGCCTAAGTTGAGACCACCTTCCGGCATCCCCTTTCCTCTAGAGAGTAAGTGAGCTGCATGCCATGGGCTATTAAGGTGAATCCACCATTCCTTGGGTTTGTTGTGCCATTTTAGACATTGTTCTATGTTGTCTGCCTCTTTATTTTTAGCTATGAGCTTGCTCACTGTTATGGGGCTGCCGTCAGTATTATCCCGTTTAAGATCGAGATCAGTGGTGTCACCCTTGATGGTGCTGATAGCGGTTCTAGCTTTGTTTTTATTGATGCACGCGTGCACAAGTTCATTTGTGCTGTATCCGTTTGCTTCGAGAAGTCCTACAATATCTTTCCTGTTTATTTTCCTTTTTGTATCCTTATTTTTGTTTGTCATTCTAATTGGGTACCCTGGGTACTCATCATGTGTGGTTTCCTTGGCACCATTAAATCTAGGTGTTGGCAAAGTTGTATCGGTGGAAATCTCCGGTTTGGTGTCGTTTTGAGGGATCTTAAATTCAGCCCATACTATCCCGTGGTCGGAGATGATATAAGGGTTTTCCTCCGTCCATCCTGTTTTAACTGTCATTTCTGCCATAGTTGTGTTGGCCATGATATGGGTGAGTTTTGCTTTTGAGTTTTTGGATATGACATGTGTGAAAATTTCCGTGTTTGGATTACGGTCCATTATCAATTCATTAAGAGAACATCTGTCATTGTTGAAATAAGTTAAAAGATGCTTATTCTTTTCGACATGCTCTTGATATGACATGTAACTTCCACCCGACACCCGCTGATTTGGGGTAATGGTGCAGTTTTTGTCACCTATCTCTACGTAGGCCTTTTTTGGATTATTTCCTGCCTTCCCTGCCCAGTCAGTAAGTGTGTCATATAATTCCACTTGTTCCTCTACTAGTGTAGCATCATTCATATAACCGCTGGCTATGTAGAGCTCAAAACCGTTATTTCCTGAAAATTTGGTCATTATTGCTCTCTTTGCATCTCCATCGATTGTGGTGACCGAGGTGGATAGTGGCAAACTTTTCGGATTCCATAGGATCATGGAACCAATGGAAGCTCTTTCATTTACATGAGACGTGCGAAATTGGATTCCTTTTTGTGTCATTAGGGTTTTGATTAATGCAAGGTTTTCAGTATTTACCTTGGTTTCTGATATACATATTATATCAGCCCGTCCGTCAATTAAAAGATTGCAGATTGTTTCTAATTTGATTAAACTGTCTTTATCTTCTTTGTGGTGTCGGAGGCCTCTCATATTCATACCCATTATAATCAAATTGTTAGAGTGTTGTGCTAGTTGTAGTTTTGTGAGTCGGTCTATTTCTTCTGACTGTCTCATGGCGTTTTTGTGTTTTGCTTTTTGTAGTATGCATCTGCCATCTGCGTCATAAATGTTCTCAATATCAAAGATTTTGTTTGTGCATTTGGTTTTAAGGATTATTCTCTTTTGTTTATGAGAGTGTTTCCTGCGGTATCCATATGTGTGGGGTTCACAAGAAGGCTTTCCTTTGCCTGAGATGAGGTGATTATAAGCAGTGTGGGTGGATTTACAGTCTTTGTGCTCAGAATTTGGCTTTGTTGGATGTGCATCAATTTTCGGAAGGTGAGTTCTCAGTGATTGTCGTATGGTCGAAATGGCTTTGTTATTTTCGTGTTTGATTATCCTGGCTTCTCTGCCCGTTTGTGGTAGAATTCTAATATTTAGGTTTACAAGTTCGTATAGTAGGTCTCTGTTTAATTGTGCTGCTGAGAAGAATTTAGTGTTGTGCAGGATGTGACAGACTTTGTGGGCTAGTGTAAAATTGAAAACCCCCATGTTATTCGGATGTACTCCCAGTTTCAAGGTTATGTGGTGCACCCTCAGGTCTTGAGGGAGAAGTGTGAAAATGTCTTTCTGGTGTTTATTGTTAGAGATATCAAACTCACAGTGAATAATCTTTCTTTCTGGAATGATGTGGACTGCAGTTGACCATATGTCCTTAGTCACAAGAAGATGAATTTGAATGTTGGTGTTATCCGTGTTCGAGGTGTGATGATATTTCCTATGCGATTCGATGGCTTCTGAAACAATTGTTTCATTAGTGGTGTGTGTCTTCCATTTCAGTCTAAAAGTTTCTATCAGAGTTTCTATCTGCTTTTTGGGTGTGGCACCTCTACGTGTGAGGATGTGGTGGGAAGGTGAGGTCATATTAGGGCCGCTGATTGCGGCGTCATTTCCAGCGTGCTCCAAGTGTTTGAGCTCCAGTGTGTTACGGGTATTCTTTACCTGCAGCCCTATTTCTTTCCTCATTTCTAATCGGTATTTATGTATTTCCTTTTGCATCGTTTTGTTGCCATACTCCCCAATACATAAATCAGATTTTAGGTACTCGAAAAATGAGGTCTGGTGCGAGCCTCTGTTCCATTGTGCCCATCTGAAGGCGGTTTTTGCTACCCATGTGCCACAGTTGTATGTATCTGTTTGAAATGTTTCCTTGCTAATGGTAATTGTGGATTCCTTATATTCTGTAATGGTTATGAAATTTTTTAACCAGGTTTTGAGTGCTGCCTCAATCATATTAATGGTTTCTCTTTCGGCTTTATCTCCAAAGGGATCATATATGTAAGCTTCTATTTTCCCAGGTGGTGATGAGCGAATCATTATAAGACGCCAATGTATATTGTCACACACGCCTATTTGTGTGTGGCCATATTTCTTGAGTCTGCTATTAATGAGTTGTGTGAGTTTTTGGTCCTCCCCTGGCATCTTCAGCATCATGTCTGTAAGGTCCATAGGGGCTATGGTACTCGGGTCCCGTATTTTCATTGCATCACCAACATGAGTTGCATTTAACCACCCCTTTTCTGAAAGGAGTGATTCCGTGGCCATTTTGGTTTCAACTACTGCATTATCTTCGGTGCTTGCTCCACCGCTTAACAGCTGCTCGGGTTCAGAAATATTATATTGTTTGGTATCGTTATCCTTCTTGTGGTGGGTTTTATGTTTCATTATTCTTAGAGGTGAATTCATTTTAGGTTTCTTTGCATTTTGGGTCCGTGTCCTCTCCCAAAGCCATGCCATTTTGGGGTTTTGAATCATGTATTTCAAGGCGCTCTTGCTTATTCTTTTGCAGGCCTTAGGTCTCTTGTGGGCTAGGTGTATTATGACTCTGGGTCCCGGGAAATATTTTTTAGGGTTCAACTTCATTCTGCTGAGTTCCGCGCTTCCGCCATTATATGAAGAAGCATGATAGTGGGCCCGTAAGTGGTTGTTTGCATTTCCGCTCGTGTTTTAATAATATTTTCCTCACATCTCAAGAGGTGTCTCATTATGTGATATGTCATAATTATGCTGCCGCTTATGGCTTTATCTATTTTTATTTCCATTTAAAATATATTTCGGGCCATGCTGGGCTTACTATAAGATACATATATTGTGTTAAGTTAACAGCCTTTTCGGTCCATACCAGATTGAAGGTATACTTTTTTTAAATTTTCCGTCCACCGCGTTAGATTTGCAATATATCGCCGCATTATTTCCGAGCTCCGTATTAGTTTATCTGTAGCCCGCTTGACTACACTCCGTGTGTCTTTTGCAAGACCAGTGCGCACCTCGCTTCCCCCGCTCCCGTGGCTTCTGAACATTATTGTGCTCTCCGTGTTACGCGTTACACCCACTTGTTGCCTCCCCTCAGCTACCATACCGTTTATTTGGGCATTCCTCTTTCGCACATGGTTTCGTATATGTCCTCGGGTCCCTTCCCTGAAATTTTTTGGTTCTAGGCTCTTTTTTGCAAAATTTCGATTTTTAACGAATTGTGCCTCATGCAATTCGCTTCCGGTCCAAGGTTGTCCGTTTGCCTTTATTTTTCCCCTACTATCCCTTTTTGTCATATATAAGCATTGTGTGAAATATTTTCGCCCAATTTTACTTCTACGCACCTCCACCCGTCCCGTATTCACTAGGTATCGACTCAAGAGGTTAGGGTTTCCCAATATTTTTGTGCTTATAGCCGCCTTTTCCCCTAAAAACATGTGTTCGTGCCCCCGAGCCTCTCGTAAAATTATTTTATCAGTACTATTACGGTGTATTGCATTCAGTTCTAAGTTGTTTAAACACCGAGCTAAGTTTACCGTGACCCGCTTCAGGTTAGCAACAAACCGCTTCGGAAAGTATATGGGTTTATTTGTGTTATTTGTTGACCGCATGTTGTTTTCCAGGCACCGTGTAAGTATTATTAAACTTTCTGTATAATGCATTGAGTTAACAGTATGCCGTGTTAAGTTACCTGCATATTGTGTAGTGTTTCCTGCTTTGGTTTCCCGTCCTCTTAAGTTTGCTAGGCACCGTGTGTGGTTATTTATTAATATTTTGGTGTTTAGTAACCGGTGCAGGTTTTCATGTAAGTTTGTTGGTTCGGGTGCCTCGGGAGGTGAGCTATGTGAGGAACTGTATTCACTGCATAAGTGTTTATCAAGTGGCAGGTTATTATTATGCCAGTTGTGTGCTTTGTATTTATTTAGTGACAGTGTGCCGTTCACAGGAGGGTCCCTATGATGAAGGTGTCTATATAATGCAAGTTTGAGAGTGAACTTTGAGCCATATGTATGCCCGTGCTCTGGTTCTAGATTGAGCTTTTGAAGTCGAGAGAAATATGCATTGTGTGGTGAGACAAACTGTGGGGAGTGTACAGCAGTTGTAAAAGGGAATGCAGAGCAAGAGCAGGGGTTTAAATATTTGCTGTGCATACTTAAATTTACTGCTGGCCGATGGGTTACAATGAGCAGAGCAAGGAAGAGATTGACTCTTCTGGTTTCAGGGATGCTAGTGAGGGTCACTTGCATATCAGATGCCTGAAAGCACAAAGTCTGAGAAAGTGTTCAGAGAGGAGAGACGGATTTAACAGACCAATTTCTCAGTATCTACCTTCACGCAGCAAGATTAATTCCTTCGTCACCTTCCTGTGTCAGGGGTTGTCTCTGGCTGCCTCGAGTCCTGCGGGGATCTTGTGGGCAGGGCTGAGAGCTGAGGGGGTGAGCTTTCTCTTTAATGCTTTAGCTTTTGCTGCTTCCCACTTGGCTGAGTTTTTTGTGGGGGTACTCGGCGGTCCTGGAGGGCCTCCTGGTGGGAATCCTGGGGGGCCTCCTCCTCCTGATCCTTTTCCTTTACCAGATCCTTTCCCCTTTCCCTTCCCTTTTCCGCTGTCCATACAATTTTTGGAACAATGACCGAACCTTTTGGGAGATGGGGCACACTTGAAACACTCGTGGGCACTGCACTGAGTAATCAGGACTACTCCTACGGGGTTGTAGATGTACTGAAGAGGAATGAAGTAGACTGCGTGCTCCGGATTTTGAATGTCCAGTACTGCCGGTTCCGGTGCTGCTGCTACTGGGGGCCTGAGTACTGCGTAGATCCTTCTGACCAGCCGTGATCCTCTGCCCTTTCCTGGATGTTCTGTGAATGTCTGTTGGAAGACAACCCGCTTTACAAAGCTTGAAAATGGAGTCGTGAGCAGGAATGCAACTATGTTTTCCGTTGAGACCTGAAGATTGGGAGCGGAAGCACGCAGGAACAGGTTAAATCGAGTCAGTCTTGAAGATTTTGGAGTGATGTTGAAGCGCTGCCCGTCCACCAAAAGGATTCCCAGCTCGAGGATTGCAGCCGCTTCGTCCTCGCTCTTTAGCTGAACTTTGATGAAGGGAGTCTGCGTGTTTACTCTGGTTAGAATGCGCGTTGTCGTAATGTTTATAGAGATGAGAGCTTTGAAGGAACAATGGAGCTTAATGCAAGAGCAATAGTTATGTGAATGCTTTTTTACGTGAGGTGAGAGGGCGGTATTTACCTTAGCGACACCCGATGCGTCCACCTTTCGCGACAAGCCGTCAACTGCCAGTGAACCAACGTCGAGATGCTTCCTGGTCAGGGTCTCCTCGCACTGCCTTCTGACTTCACTCAGCTCGCGTCCAGTAAAGCGCGCGATGTTCTGGACGTTGTGTCTCGTGATCTTCAGCGTCTGAAGGAAGTCCTCGTTCTCCAAGTCACCTTCGTGGCCTTCGATTTCGGTTTCTGCGTTCTTTACCGTCTCAGAGTAGTCCACCGCCGTTTGTAGGGATGCCAAGTCGAACTCTGCTTCCTCTTCGTGGTTGACAAGTGACACTTCTCGTTGTCCAGTTAGCCCGTCGATTCCGTCGTACTCGCCTGTGTTCAAAACTGTTAAAAATGCAAGAATGAAAAAAGAAATGCTTGCTATCTCTAAATGTTGTGCGTGAGCTTTCGTTATTGCGTTTTGCAATGCGTCAGTTGTGATTAAACAGGTGAGGAATGGGAGGCTGTTTAATTTTGTACCTGCTTCTTCTCTTTCTTCCCAGGTGTCCTCGTTTTGAGCACTTTCGGCTTGTGCTCCCTCGCGTGCACCCAGGTCGATTTCTGCAAATCCAGAGGCTGAGGGGGACTGCTGTGTTAGCTCCGATGCCTGTTTCGCAATGCGTTCGTCTACTTGTATCTGAACTGACTCCAAAGTGGGAAAGTACAAGTCGTATTCCAGGAGTGCTTCAACAATGTTTCTGATGTTTTCCCTCTGGACTGTGTTCCTGGTGTATTTTATCAGCTTCTCAACGTTTGTGATTGCTGCTGCTGACTCAATGACAACTTCGTTTCCTTTCACTGAGCACATATTTGTCGCGTGTCTGAAAATGTTCCACAGGAAAGTGCACATAGTGGATGGCCTTTCGATGTTTCCGAAAAACTTCTTGTGATTTATTGGAATGTTGCGAGCTGCGTAAACTGCGTCTGCTTTCGTAAGGAAAGTGGCATAGATGAGGGACGAGACTGTATCCTGGTCCAATTTAGCGCTCCACTTATCACTGTCGCGGATCACGTCTGAGTTCATACTCCTCATAAAGTCATATTTCTGCTGAATGGTTTCTGGTTGGGTGAGCGCGTCCATATCTGTGGGTCCTTCTTCGTTCATAATTCTCCTGTGTGAAATTATCAACACCGCGACAACCAAGCGCGTTAAAATTCTGATGTTGTTTTTCTTTTGTTCCTTCAGTTATGCGTAATGTTGCGCTTTACGGTTTTGGTTCCTCACTGGAGAGCTCAAGGCTCTCCAGCTTCTCCAGGCGTTTTGTTACTCTTTCCCCAGGACCTTCGTAAAAAACTCAGGTCGCTGGGTACTCAAATTTCATATCACATATCAAGAAAACATACAAGCTAAAGCAAGATCATACCGCAAGGTTTAGGGTTTGAAGCAAAGGACACCATATTTCACTATAAGAAGCAAAACAGGGGTCGAAAAATACCTTCTGGTCGACAAAATTCTAGGAAAAACGTCTACTCAAACCTAAAATATTATCATAAATAATATGCGCGAAAAAACATTTTTTCCAGTGCTCGCGCCCTTCGGACGCTGAGACGTTTTTTTTTTCTGAGGGCTTTCTTCATTCTTGTGGTGGGTATGCATCTTCTCGAGTGAATTCTAGGGTGGGCATTTAGTGGGTTGGAGAAAAGTTCACAGCCGTTTTTGTCAAGGTTCTGTCATCCACCAAAATATCTAAGAGGCTTCTTCTGATTGCGTAGCAGTTTTTAGGATCCCCCGATTCAAACTTACATGCATTGAGTGCTTCGTGAATATCGTGTGCCCTATTCGAGTACTCCGCAAGTGAGCATGGAACTGCTTTGTTGGAAAGGCGGTGCCAGGCCAAAAGTTTCCAAAACTCTTTCTTCTGGACATATTGGAGTTCGGGATATTTAATTGTCCCCGTGACATGGTCCACTTCAGGTTTAGCGGTCACAACAATGGTATTCTTTTTTGAACTTGATGGTCGGTACATGCTAGCTTCCGGGAGAGCGTGTAAGTATAATTCCTCCTTCATTTCCTGTCTAAGGTCAGCAAGTGGAAAAAGTTTTGATTGCTCTGTTTTGATATATGTGGTACCTTTTCCAGGGTTTAGTAGTTTAGGCTTTTCTGAGATTTCTTCAGCAATGATTTTCCTTAGTTCGCCATCTTGGGTTGTTCTAAGACTATGCAAACTATTATTATGTCCTGAGCATTCCAGTTGGATGTGTTCGAAGGTGCATTTTGTATTTTGTTGGCAGTAGGGGCAGTTTTCAGTCCCGATTTTCCCCAGTTTAAATAAACGTGCTGGAGAGGCTTGGAGACCCAGGAGTTCTCTGCTTCTAGAAGCGGTGTAAGCTTTAGGTGTTATTTTGGAAATATCTTTAGTGGGGGCGGTGTTATTCTCGTTGAGCATTCTCAAGTACTTCCCTTGAGACTGTAGAGTTCTCCAATTATGATAGTGTGAGAGACGTTGAATTCTTCTAATGTGACTACGGATATCGCCTAAGATAGGGACCTCAAAAAAGAATGACGAGAAGGGTAGTTCCTCTGCAGGGTCGTAGCGGGAGATGTCTAGACAGCCCCCTCTGAATGAGGCTCTTTTGGCAGTACGGTCCACTCTGTCATGGACTTTGTCATTATTGTGAACCCTAATCCATTTGAGGATGATTTTGTTGTGGTCTCCTTCACTGTAAAAACCAAGTTCTTCTAACAGTAGGCGAACAGCCTGCACATCTCTGCGATTAGCTTCACGTAATTTGTCTTGAGCACTCATGGAACTGCCATCCTTTGTTACAGCAGATATTGCCGCCACGGAGTCAATGGCATGTACCATTGGAGTAATAGATCTGAGAAGTTTCTCTTTTTGTTCTGTGAGTAGAAATCGCAGTCCCGCAATTTCAGCAGATGTGCTACTCGGGTTTTGTATATCTTCCTTGATAAGAAGCCCCGCTGCGGAGAAAGTTCTTGAGGGGGGGATATTCATCTTCCGAACAAGTGGCATCCCGTTGTCAAAGTTTTTTATGGCATATGCTGCACCACTGCACGCTGTTTTCTTTCCAGCAAATAGAGAACCATCGCTTGCCATATCATAATCTTCCATTTGTTTGCTCTTTACGGCGTTGCGGGTGGATTCTTCTTCCGAGTCGCTAGGGCAGCTGTATTCACTTTCTTCCTCCGCAGTTTTGTTTTTCATTCTGGCAATAATGGTTTCATACTGTCTGTCTGAGATGTAATCATAGTGTGAGTTAATATCACTGATTGTAGCAAGGACAGAAGAGGGCGGGTCCATATGGTCATTATATTCAAAAATAGAACCTGCTAGAATTAGGATGCAACCGTCATTGTTCATCCCAAGATCTCAGATAACGCTTCGTGAGGGTATTTAAGTATGATTTGAGCAATGTCCCTCATTCGTTTCAGAATTCGGGCCAAGTTTCCTGTTCCGAGATCTTGAAATAATTATTTATACCCACCCACCCATGGTGAGCATTTTTTGTCATGTGAGCTCCCCATTTTGCCCTTGTTTGCAGGTACTTCATACCATTATGTCCCCGAGTCCGCAGTCAATCTGCCTCGATGAAATTAAATATGGGGACGAATCCCCGATCTGGTCGCGTTTCTCTAGTCGTAGTGAGAGCTTTTTCGACTTGAGAAGAGTCGAACACTCGCGAGGCGCCTCCCACCATACTTAAGATGGATCACATTTTGGCTCATAAATCCATCATCCAATGGGATTCTCGGGGGTTTCTATATATAACTATAAAGGGCTCGTCGAGGGCTATATTTTGGCTGGCTTACTTTTTTTATTTGGCCAATGAGCGCGAAGATACAAAAAGATCGCGTATAAAGGCCAAATCGAAAATGTAAGCCAGCCAAAATATAGCCCTTGACGAGCCCTTAATAGTTATATATAGAAACCCCCGAGAATCCCATTGGCTGATGCATTTATAAGCCCTATTATGACTGCTATTGCATGTTACAAAATCCATATTTAAACGTTATTCGATAAGAAACGCAAATGGAAAAAGTCCGTGAAATTATATAACCTTTTTTTCGGGGTCAGAATTGCTATAAAGGCAGATTGACTCAGAACGCGGGCACATATACAGTACTGTACCATGGGAGTTGGGACCTTGCTGAGCCTCTTGTTCGCTAGCTCTTCGCCAAATCTCACCCTAGCTTGTGATCCGGAGGAACAGTATAATTGACAAAATAAATTAATTTAAACGGTTAGTCACACTATCACTGCTCCATTGGTTCGATATATAGAGCTACTCAGATAAATTCATCATCACTGTCCTTATGGGAGCAGTATTCATTTCTTTTTCATTACAATTATTGCATCTTCAACTTCAATTCTTCAAGTCTTCCCATTCAGCGTTAGTACGGCGTGTAGGGTACGGCGGGAAATCCTTTTTATCGATGGCTTCACCGGCATATATTTCAAAATTGGACGTAGGTTAATTTGTACAAGGTCTACCGACTGTTTTATTTAGGTGACACAACATCCTACGCGGTTGTCAACGTACGTTCAACGTGATACAACATGTCCTCCGAAAAAGAGAATAAGACTGGCTCGGCGCAAAATCAGGCTACTTTTGCGATCACCATGTTTATAATTCTGGTTCTCTTATTCTGGGAGGACGTAACCGACGTTCGTCTTCTTCTACAGCGGGAAGTCAAACACAAGGCCCTTAAAGTACACAGGTACATCCCTCCATATTTCCTCTTCAAAGTGCACGTCCATCCAAGCACATGACGACCTCTTGGCCCTACTTAGAAATAGCAGTTCGCTGGCATCTTGTTTATATGCAAGATCGTATTGCCATTTGATATAGTTCGTCGCTAAAGAGAACCTGGATTGCTTCGAAAATTCCGTGGGAATGAGCTTGGTTCGGTTTTTAACGCCCGACTGTCACGTTTCAACGTCAAGACGCAAAATCGGACCGCGGACGTTCTTAGCGACGCAAAATCTAATCTTGGGACGCAGGTTGATCCGAGTACCAAGGCCGGGTACGAACGAGACGGTGACTTCTGCCACGCACTTCGTTGTGCACCTCAACCTATCCCACTTTAAGTCGCCTTTGCACTAGCCTATTCAACCAGACACGAAATTCAAGTGGAGGACTCCATACCTTCTACTCCCTTACCTTTCTTTGAAGTGCAATAAATGCTATGTAATATAGGATTTTGTCTGACTTCTTATGACGGATCCGCAAAATGCAGATGCTCATAGACGACCCCGCGTTCTACGAGCAATTTAAAATGGCCAGGGAAGCGCCAAACGTCACCGCACCTCCTTACTCGCCTTACCCACCATATCCTCACTATCCACCACACCAACCTTCTGCCGTCAAGGTATGTCGTCGGCCCACCTCAGCTCCACGTTCGATATGAGAGAAACTTGGCGCTCTGGGGTTCTGCACTGCGATCTGCGCCCTGATCAACCATTCCGAGCAACGGTTTGCGTATTAGGGACTCGTTTTCACCCACGTGAACATTCGTTCGACTTTACCAAGTACAGTTGTTCTGGGGCTCTCGCAACGGGGAGGCCTTGCCGTTCGCGTAGCTGCAGTAGTGCAGGCCGGGCTAGATCACCTGCGTGCGGCCGGTGCGTTCCCCGTGTGCAGGCTCAAGGATCAGTGCAGCCAGTGGAAGCTCCCGTCCATGGACACGTGCGGCGAGCGGAAGCTGCCGTCCAGGCACCAATGCAGCCAGTCACAGCTTCGGTCCAGGCACAGGTTCAGCCAGAGGAGTCAGCCGCTAGGCTTCCCACATCACACGTCCTTGCTAGGCGCAGTCCTGAGAAGGCCGTTACGAGCTCATCATCCACAGCGGAGCTGACTCCGTTTACTGTCATCCCAGCCCCTAAGATCGGTGCGAATAGTCCACCTTGAACGCCTTCAGTTGCGGGACTGCGGGAATACGACACGGATGTATGATGGGGATGTCTACGCTCATTGTAGGACATTTGAAGCTCCGACGGTTATGGAGAGTGGATAAGTTTTTATTAGGGGTGACCCCAGGAAGCCACGCCCAGTTCAGTGGCCTTTGCAATCCTGCGGAAAGTTTTCCTTCCTCTCCCCGGCGCTCGAGACGGTGGTTGAAAGCGACCAGTGTGCACTGCGAGCCAGTTATAGGGGAGCTTTATGCCAAAGAAGCGAACGAGACGCCTCCGAGCTCTCTCGATGACATTGTGCCCTCGGGGGCACCCTCACTCAGGCGAGTGGAGGTGGAGAGGCGTGGTCATCCCGTACGATGCTCCAGATAAGACGGCATGCGCGTCGTCTTGCTACAAGCACGGTGAGGAAGCTCACCACTGAGTGATATCACCGCTTTTTGACAACTTCGAGAGGCGCCTCTCGTGCAGCGTGGGCGCAGCACATGGGAGGCGTTACTGTAGGGCTCCGCTGGCAGCCTCCCATTGTTGAAAACTGGGGGCATCTAGCGATGTGGGGCAGAGTGAAGGCCTTTCAAAGGGGGGCGTGATGGATCTTCAAGCAAGTGAACGAAGGCGTTTAAAGTCGAGGGTCTAGCTTCTTGCACGGGGGAGCAAGGGGGTCGCAAGAAGGGGAGCGAAGGTTTTACGCGACGGAGAGCGAAGGTGTCACACGAAGGGGAGCGAAGGCGTCATACGAAGGGGAGCGAAGGTGTTACGAGAAG
>LGRX02026509.1:0-11808 GCA_001247695.2 Cymbomonas tetramitiformis | reverse complement strand
CCGTATTGTAGTGATCAAGGTCACGTTGTTCGGCTTGAGATAACATTCCAAAGTTAGGGGCACAAGGACTTCCACGAGTGATGTAATGCGCTCTGCACCACACCGCCATGACGAATATATGCATCATCATGGTGATTACAATTTTAATGTAGCAATCCGGAAATTTGACATCAAAGAGACCGTTTCGATGCCAATACGAATCGAACTGTAATGCGGAAACTAAACAGAGTGTAAGGAGAAGAGAATAAGGAGGCGATGATAACACCGTTGGAATATATCATCATCAATTACTACTGCTCAGGTTATGTTGCAATTTTGCAATGTGTGGCACCAAAATTATCAACCCTGCTCGAATTAAGGCTGTATGCTCCAGCTAATGCATGTATATATATGCATAATATATGGTACTGTGACACAGTGACACGTGTGACATAAGTCAATGACACTGCATGCACATCGCTCAGTGCATCAACCAGATTGCTTGATGTCGAATTGCTGAGAGCCGCAAGTATTCCATCGAGATGTGTTCACGTGCATTGAGGCCCGCATTGGCCAGATGCATTGCATCATGCATGCTAGGCACATGGCGGTGGCGTTAACCATCGTCAAGCTGCATGCCCTCGTGTCAATACATAACGCTGCAATGCATAATTGCAACTGTCTTGGTTGCACGATCTGATGATCACAATGCTGAATTCAGAAAGTGTATCGCTTGTAAGATAGTCTCGTAAACTATACAACTATGATAATAAAAGCTATATATTGCATCCTGACACCCCATGTTCACATGCGCACATGCAGGGAGCGCTGCTAGTGAGGTTACATTGCACTCTGATGAGATGAGCGCCACATCTGATACTGAGGTAGCATCATAATAGCTTGTCCCCCATATATGATAAAAAATACTACGCGTATACATATAGATGTACCGTATTGTAGTGATCAAGGTCACGTTGTTCGGCTTGAGATAACATTCCAAAGTTAGGGGCACAAGGACTTCCACGAGTGATGTAATGCGCTCTATATCATCATCAATTACTACTGCTCAGGTTATGTTGCAATTTTGCAATGTGTGGCACCAAAATTATCAACCCTGCTCGAATTAAGGCTGTATGCTCCAGCTAATGCATGTATATATATGCATAATATATGGTACGCTGTGACACAGTGACACGTGTGACATAAGTCAATGACACTGCATGCACATCGCTCCGTGCATCAACCAGATTGCTTGATGTCGAATTGCTGAGAGCCGCAAGTATTCCATCGAGATGTGTTCACGTGCATTGAGGGCCGCATTGGCCAGATGCATTGCATAATGCATGCTAGGCACATGGCGGTGGCGTTAACCATCGTCAAGCTGCATGCCCTCGTGTCAATACGTAACGCTGCAATGCATAATTGCAACTGTCTTGGTTGCACGATCTGATGATCACAATGCTGAATTCAGAAAGTGTATCGCTTGTAAGATAGTCTCGTAAACTATACAACTATGATAATAAAAGCTATATATTGCATCCTGACACACCATGTTCACATGCGCACATGCAGGGAGCGCTGCTAGTGAGGTTACATTGCACTCTGATGAGATGAGCGCCACATCTGATACTGAGGTAGCATCATAATAGCTTGTCCCCCATATATGATAAAAAAATACTACGCGTATACATATAGATGTACCGTATTGTAGTGATCAAGGTCACGTTGTTCGGCTTGAGATAACATTCCAAAGTTAGGGGCACAAGGACTTCCACGAGTGATGTAATGCGCTCTATATCATCATCAATTACTACTGCTCAGGTTATGTTGCAATTTTGCAATGTGTGGCACCAAAATTATCAACCCTGCTCGAATTAAGGCTGTATGCTCCAGCTAATGCATGTATATATATGCATAATATATGGTACGCTGTGACACAGTGACACGTGTGACATAAGTCAATGACACTGCATGCACATCGCTTAGTGCATCAACCAGGTTGCTTGATGTCGAATTGCTGAGAGCCGCAAGTATTCCATCGAGATGTGTTCACGTGCATTGAGGGCCGCATTGGCCAGATGCATTGCATCATGCATGCTAGGCACATGGCGGTGGCGTTAACCATCGTCAAGCTGCATGCCCTCGTGTCAATACATAACGCTGCAATGCATAATTGCAACTGTCTTGGTTGCACGATCTGATGATCACAATGCTGAATTCAGAAAGTGTATCGCTTGTAAGATAGTCTCGTAAACTATACAACTATGATAATAAAAGCTATATATTGCATCCTGACACACCATGTTCACATGCGCACATGCAGGGAGCGCTGCTAGTGAGGTTACATTGCACTCTGATGAGATGAGCGCCACATCTGATACTGAGGTAGCATCATAATAGCTTGTCCCCCATATATGATAAAAAATACTACGCGTATACATATAGATGTACCGTATTGTAGTGATCAAGGTCACGTTGTTCGGCTTGAGATAACATTCCAAAGTTAGGGGCACAAGGACTTCCACGAGTGATGTAATGCGCTCTATATCATCATCAATTACTACTGCTCAGGTTATGTTGCAATTTTGCAATGTGTGGCACCAAAATTATCAACCCTGCTCGAATTAAGGCTGTATGCTCCAGCTAATGCATGTATATATATGCATAATATATGGTACGCTGTGACACTGTGACACGTGTGACATAAGTCAATGACACTGCATGCACATCGCTCAGTGCATCAACCAGATTGCTTGATGTCGAATTGCCGAGAGCCGCAAGTATTCCATCGAGATGTGTTCACGTGCATTGAGGGCAGCATTGGCCAGATGCATTGCATCGTGCATGCTAGGCACATGGCGGTGGCGTTAACCATCGTCAAGCTGCATGCCCTCGTGTCAATACATAACGCTGCAATGCATAATTGCAACTGTCTTGGTTGCACGATCTGATGATCACAATGCTGAATTCAGAAAGTGTATCGCTTGTAAGATAGTCTCGTAAACTATACAACTATGATAATAAAAGCTACATATTGCATACTGACACACCATGTTCACATGCACACATGCAGGGAGCACTGCTAGTGAGGTTACATTGCACTCTGATGAGATGAGCGCCACATCTGATACTGAGGTAGCATCATAATAGCTTGTCCCCCATATATGATAAAAAAATACTACGCGTATACATATAGATGTACCGTATTGTAGTGATCAAGGTCACGTTGTTCGGCTTGAGATAACATTCCAAAGTTAGGGGCACAAGGACTTCCACGAGTGATGTAATGCGCTCTGCACCACACCGCCATGACGAATATATGCATCATCATGGTGATTACAATTTTAATGTAACAATCCGGAAATTTGACATCAAAGAGACCGTTTCGATGCCAATACGAATCGAACTGTAATGCGGAAACTAAACAGAGTGTAAGGAGAAGAGAATAAGGAGGCGATGATAACACCGTTGGAATATATCATCATCAATTACTACTGCTCAGGTTATGTTGCAATTTTGCAATGTGTGGCACCAAAATTATCAACCCTGCTCGAATTAAGGCTGTATGCTCCAGCTAATGCATGTATATATATGCATAATATATGGTACGCTGTGACACAGTGACACGTGTGACATAAGTCAATGACACTGCATGCACATCGCTCAGTGCATCAACCAGATTGCTTGATGTCGAATTGCTGAGAGCCGCAAGTATTCCATCGAGATGTGTTCACGTGCATTGAGGGCCGCATTGGCCAGATGCATTGCATCATGCATGCTAGGCACATGGCGGTGGCGTTAACCATCGTCAAGCTGCATGCCCTCGTGTCAATACATAACGCTGCAATGCATAATTGCAACTGTCTTGGTTGCACGATCTGATGATCACAATGCTGAATTCAGAAAGTGTATCGCTTGTAAGATAGTCTCGTAAACTATACAACTATGATAATAAAAGCTATATATTGCATCCTGACACACCATGTTCACATGCGCACATGCAGGGAGCGCTGCTAGTGAGGTTACATTGCACTCTGATGAGATGAGCGCCACATCTGATACTGAGGTAGCATCATAATAGCTTGTCCCCCATATATGATAAAAAAATACTACGCGTATACATATAGATGTACCGTATTGTAGTGATCAAGGTCACGTTGTTCGGCTTGAGATACCATTCCAAAGTTAGGGGCACAAGGACTTCCACGAGTGATGTAATGCGCTCTATATCATCATCACCGCCATGACGAATATATGCATCATGATGGTCATTACAATTTTAATGTAACAATCCGGAAATTTGACATCAAAGAGACCGTTTCGATGCCAATACGAATCGAACTGTAATGCGGAAACTAAACAGAGTGTAAGGAGAAGAGAATAAGGAGGCGATGATAACACCGTTGGAATATATCATCATCAATTACTACTGCTCAGGTTATGTTGCAATTTTGCAATGTGTGGCACCAAAATTATCAACCCTGCTCGAATTAAGGCTGTATGCTCCAGCTAATGCATGTATATATATGCATAATATATGGTACGCTGTGACACTGTGACACGTGTGACATAAGTCAATGACACTGCATGCACATCGCTCAGTGCATCAACCAGATTGCTTGATGTCGAATTGCCGAGAGCCGCAAGTATTCCATCGAGATGTGTTCACGTGCATTGAGGGCAGCATTGGCCAGATGCATTGCATCGTGCATGCTAGGCACATGGCGGTGGCGTTAACCATCGTCAAGCTGCATGCCCTCGTGTCAATACATAACGCTGCAATGCATAATTGCAACTGTCTTGGTTGCACGATCTGATGATCACAATGCTGAATTCAGAAAGTGTATCGCTTGTAAGATGGTCTCGTAAACTATACAACTATGATAATAAAAGCTACATATTGCATACTGACACACCATGTTCACATGCGCACATGCAGGGAGCGCTGCTAGTGAGGTTACATTGCACTCTGATGAGATGAGCGCCACATCTGATACTGAGGTAGCATCATAATAGCTTGTCCCCCATATATGATATAAAAATACTACGCGTATACATATAGATGTACCGTATTGTAGTGATCAAGGTCACGTTGTTCGGCTTGAGATAACATTCCAAAGTTAGGGGCACAAGGACTTCCACGAGAGATGTAATGCGCTCTGCACCACACCGCCATGACGAATATATGCATCATCATGGTGATTACAATTTTAATGTAACAATCCGGAAATTTGACATCAAAGAGACCGTTTCGATGCCAATACGAATCGAACTGTAATGCGGAAACTAAACAGAGTGTAAGGAGAAGAGAATAAGGAGGCGATGATAACACCGTTGGAATATATCATCATCAATTACTACTGCTCAGGTTATGTTGCAATTTTGCAATGTGTGGCACCAAAATTATCAACCCTGCTCGAATTAAGGCTGTATGCTCCAGCTAATGCATGTATATATATGCATAATATATGGTACTGTGACACTGTGACACGTGTGACATAAGTCAATGACACTGCATGCACATCGCTCAGTGCATCAACCAGATCGCTTGATGTCGAATTGCTGATTACTACTGCTCAGGTTATGTTGCAATTTTGCAATGTGTGGCACCAAAATTATCAACCCTGCTCGAATTAAGGCTGTATGCTCCAGCTAATGCATGTATATATATGCATAATATATGGTACTGTGACACTGTGACACGTGTGACATAAGTCAATGACACTGCATGCACATCGCTCAGTGCATCAACCAGATTGCTTGATGTCGAATTGCTGAGAGCCGCAAGTATTCCATCGAGATGTGTTCACGTGCATTGAGGGCAGCATTGGCCAGATGCATTGCATCGTGCATGCTAGGCACATGGCGGCGGCGTTAACCATCGTCAGGCTCTCAATTCTTACCTGCACTTTAAGATTTGTACAGACTCTCACGGTGTGTGACTCAATAGAGCACAATATAATACTCAGAAAGGATTCACCTTCCTCACACTTGCTTCTCTTCCAATTCTCTTCTCTAAGTAAGAGCAGAGCATATGACAATTATATCAAGTGTGCCTGCCTGTGCTGTCTGTCCTGTGTTTACAACTTATTTCATCAGCACTGCTTTTCTAGCTCCCTTTTCAGATCAGTAAACTTCACACATATGCTCTTTCAAATTTCCCTCCTCACCTGTTATGACAAACCCGGGAATGATATTGTCTCTAAACTGGGGCTCAATATCACAATCCAACTTACAGATAGCCGTAGCACTTCATGTTCCAACTTTACCTGGAAACATGAAAACTTAAGGTGGCAGTCTGATAACTTAACGCGGTGCTCAGACAACTTCAAACAGTCTGAAAATAACTATACTAGGCCCAAAGCTACCCTACCTCGTCATGCAGATAACTTAAGACGGCCTACACATAACTCAATGAAGTGCCTAGCTGACTTAATAATGCAGCCTGTAGACAGCACAATATGGCTCCTAGTAACTTTATTACGATGTGCAAATAACTCGGTAAGTTTAATATCACTAACACGGTGCTCGGAAAGCAACAAGCGGTTAACTTACAACTTAAATAAACCCATATACTTTCCAAAGCGGCTTGCTGCTAACCTGAAGCGGGCTGCGGCAAACTTAGCCTGGTGTTTAAACAACTTAGTACTGAATGCAATACACCGTAATAGAAATGATAAAAATATTTTACGAGAGACCCGGGGGCACGAACACATGATTCTAGGGGGAAAAGCGGCTATAAGCACCGAAATAATAGGAAACCCTAACCTCTCGAGTCGATACCTAGGGAATATGGGACGGGTAGAGGTGCGAGAAAAAAAGGTAGGAGTAAAATTGGGCGAAAATATTTCACACAATGCTTATATATGACAATAAGGGATAGTAGGGAAAAAATAAAGGAAAACGGACAACCTTGGACCGGAAGCGAATTGCATGAGGCACAATTCGCTAAAAATCGAAATTTTGCAAAAAAGAGTCTAGAACCAAAAAATTTTAGGGAAGGGACCCGAGGACATATACGAAACCATGTGCGAAAGAGGAATGCCCAAATAAACGATATGGTATCTGAGGGGAGGCAACAAGTGGGTGTAACGCGTAACACGGAGAGCGCAATAATGCTCAGAAGCCACGGGAATGGGGGAAGCAAGGTGCGCACTGTCAGACTGATACATAGAAGACTAAACCTTTCAAACAGATACGTAGAAGTCACTAAACAAGTTAGGAACTTAACCAGTTCCTATGCCACCAATAAATGCCGGTTTGGTAGTGTGACAATACAGTCTGTTAGCATAATATACACCACTGATAGCTTAAGAAAACAGTCCTCAAACCGAACTCGGCAGCCTGTTAACTTAAGGCAACAATATGTCAACTTAACACACATATGTGTTAACTTAACACGGCAGCTTTACCTCAAAATACGGGCTGCTAACTTAACACAAGATATGTATCTTATAGTAAGCCCACCACGGTCCGAAATATATTTTAAATGGAAATAAAAATAGATAAAGACATAAGCGGCAGCATAATTATGACATATTACATAATGAGACACCTCTTGAGATGTGAGGAAAATATTATTAAAACACGAGCGGAACTGCAAACAACCACTTACGGGCCCACTATCATGTTTTGTCATTTAATGGCGGGACTCAGCAAAATGAAGTTGAACCCTAAACAATATTTCCCGGGACCTAGAGTCATAATACACCTAGCCCACAAGAGACCTAAAGCCTGCAAAAGGATAAGCAAGAGCGCCTTGAAATACACGATTCAAAACCCCAAAATGGCATGGCTTTGGGAGAGGACACGGACCCAAAATACTAAGAAATCAAAAATGAAATCACCTCTAAGAATAATGAAACATAAAACCCACCACAAGAAGGGTAACGATACCAAACAACATAATATGACTGAACCTGAGCAGCTGTTAAGCGGTGGAGCAAGCACCGAAGATAATGCAGTAGATGAAACTAAAATGGCCACGGAATCACTTTTTTCAGAAAAGGGGTGGTTAAATGCAACTCATGTTGGTGATGCAATGAAAATACGGGACCCGAGTACCATAGCCCCTATGGACCTTACAGACATGATGCTAAAGATGACAGGGGAGGACCAAAAACTCACACAACTTATTAATAGCAGACTCAAGAAATATGGCCACACACAAATAGGCGTGTGTGACAATATACATTGGCGTCTTATAATGATCCGCTTATCATCTTCCGGGAAAATAGAAGCTTACATATATGACCCCTTTGGAGATAAAGCCGAAAGAGAAACCATTAATATGATTGAGGTAGCACTCAAAACCTGGCTGAAAATTTTCATAACCATTACAGAATATAAGGAATCCACAATTACCATTAGCAAGGATACATTTCAAACAGATACATATAACTGTGGCACATGGGTAGCAAAAACCGCCTTCAAATGGGCACAATGGAACAGAGGTTCGCACCAGACCTCATTTTTCGAGTACCTAAAATCTGATTTATGTAGTGGGGAGTATGGTGACAAAACAATGCAAAAGGAAATACATAAACACCGATTAGAAATGAGGAAAGAAATAGGACTGCTGGCCAAGAATACCCGCAACACACTGGAGCTCAAACACTTGGAGCACGCTGGAAACGACGCCGCAATCAGCGGCCCAAATATGACCTCACCTTCCCACCATATCCTCACACGTAGAGGTGCCACACCTAAAAAGCAAATAGAAACTCTGATAGAAACTTTTAGACTGAAATGGAAGACACACACCACTAATGAAACAATTGTTTCAGAAGCCATCGAATCGCATAGGAAATATCACCACACCTCGAACACGGATAACACCAACATTCAAATTCATCTTCTTGTGACTAATGACATATGGTCAACTGCAGTCCACATCATTCCAGAAAGAAAGATTATTCACTGTGAGTTTGATATCTCTAATAATAAATACCAGAAAGACATTTTCACACTTCTCCCTCAAGACCTAAGTGTGCACCGCATAACCTTGAAACTGGGAGTACATCCGAATAACATGGGGGTTTTCAATTTTACACTAGCCCACAAAGCCTTTCACATCTTGCACAACACTAAATTCTTCTCAGCAGCACAATTAAACAGAGACCTACTATACGAACTTGAAAACCTAAATATTAGAATTCTACCACAAACGGGCAGAGAAGCTAGGATAATCAAACACGAAAATAACAAAGCCATTTCGACCATACGACAATCACTGAGAACTCACCTTCCGAAAATTGATGCACATCCAACAAAGCCAAATTCTGAAAACAAAGACTGTAAATCCACCCACACTGCTTATAACCACCTCATCTCAGGCAAAGGAAAGCCTTCTTGTGAAACCCACACATATGGATACCGCAGGAAACACTCTCATAAACAAAAGAGAATAATCCTTAAAACCAAATGCACAAACAAAATCTTTGATATTGAGAACATTTATGACGCAGATGGCAGATGCATACTACAAAAAACAAAACACAAAAGCGCCATGAAACAGTCAGAAGAATTAGACCGACTCACAAAACTACAACTAGCACAACACTCTAACAATTTAATTATAATGGGTATGAATATGAGAGGCCTCCGACACCACAAAGAAGATAAAGACAGTTTAATCAAGTTAGAAACAATCTGCAATCTTTTAATCGACGGACGGGCTGATATAATATGTATATCAGAAACCAAGGTAAATACTGAAAACCTTGCATTAATTAAAACCCTAATGACACAAAAAGGAATCCAATCTCGCACGTCTCATGTAAATGAAAGAGCTTCCATTGGTTCCATGATCCTATGGAATCCGAAAAGTTTACCACTATCCACCTCGGTCACCACAATCGATGGAGATGCAAAGAGAGCAGTAATGACCAAATTTTCAGGAAATAACGGTTTTGAGCTCTACATAGCCAGCGGTTATATGAATGATGCTACACTAGTAGAGGAACAAGTGGAATTATATGACACACTTACTGACTGGGCAGGGAAGGCAGGAAATAATCTAAAAAAGGCCTACGTAGAGATAGGTGACAAAAACTGTACCATTACCCCAAATCAGCGGGTGTCAGGTGGAAGTTACATGTCATATCAAGAGCATGTCGAAAAGAATAAGCATCTATTAACTTATTTCAACAATGACAGATGTTCTCTTAATGAACTGATAATGGACCGTAATCCAAACACGGAAATTTTCACACATGTCATATCCAAAAACTCAAAAGCAAAACTCACCCATATCATGGCCAACACAACTATGGCAGAAATGACAGTTAAAACAGGATGGACGGAGGTAAACCCTTATATCATCTCCGACCACGGGATAGTATGGGCTGAATTTAAGCTCCCTCAAAACGACACCAAACCGGAGATTTCTACTGATACAACTTTGCCAACACCTAGATTTAATGGTGCCAAGGAAACCACACATGATGAGTACCCAGGGTACCCAATTAGAATGACAAACAAAAATAAGGATACAAAAAGAAAAATAAACAGGAAAGATATTGTAGGACTTCTCGAAGCAAACGGATACAGCACAAATGAACTTGTGCACGCGTGCATCAATAAAAACAAAGCTAGAGCCGCTATCAGCACCATCAAGGGTGACACCACTGATCTCGATCTTAAACGGGATAATACTGACGGCAGCCCCGTAACAGTGAGCAAGCTCGTAGCTAAAAATAAAGAGACAGACAACATAAAACAATGTCTAAAATGGCACAACAAACCCAAGGAATGGTGGATTCACCTTAATAGCCCATGGCATGCAGCTCACTTACTCTCTAGAGGAAAGGGGATGCCGGAAGGTGGTCTAAACTTAGGCCATAACGACAAAGATAACATCTGGCATATAGGTTCGCCTCACCTTCTAAATAAGAAAGATGTAAATGCCTATCTCAAACGACACCTTTCATTCAGCTCACTGGAAGTTAAGAAAATCACGAAATCCAACACAGATGAGCACATGACCAGCTGGAATATTCTTCTACAACCTCATATGCCTGCTAAATTCTGGAACCTGTACGGATCTGAGATGCATTCGGAAAAAATAGACTGCACCACCCTTTTATTCCAATACGCTACAGGCTGGGTGTCTTACACTGAAAGACTACATAGCACACTCGAAATGGAAAATGGATCGGAAGCAACTAGAAACGGCGGCACTGGCCTCAAGGAAATGCACCCTGACGCGACATGGGATACCCTGCACAAATTGGCACATCAGGCGGCAAGTGACGCCTTTGGCACCAAGAATCTGAACAAAACCGGGAGGTCCGAAAAACCATCAGCAGTATCTAACTATATATACAAATGGCTAAACACAGTACGCCGCACCATCAAATATTTGGATACAAGAACTCATGTTAGCAACATTCCAAAGCAAGCCAAAAAGGCTGCCCGCTCGCTACCGTTTGCCTCGCTCCAACCCAAACACAATGAAGCAGCAGCCACATGGGGATTACGATTGCATGATAATTATGTAATAATCAGAAATGCTTTTCAGAAAAGCAGAGACATAGACATTGAACGACGCAAACTCCGAGAAAAAGAAGCCCTGCAGCATCTTTTCTCAACTAACCTTTCGAGGTTTCTAGACACAGTCATGGGAAAGATGAAACCTACTGGGGTTACACTATTGATTTTACCCATAATTAATTATTCACCGAAATTATCGAAATCCGAAAACAATTCATGGAAAATAAATATCTCTGACCCCAAACAAGTGACCAACAAGGAAATAGTCAATTAATTAATTATTTCGAGATCCTGTGTTTGTGCAATAGGGACAAGAAATAGTTGGGAAAATATATA
>LGRX02026508.1:0-37271 GCA_001247695.2 Cymbomonas tetramitiformis | reverse complement strand
GTATCTATACTCAAGTACAGGGTAAGTATGGCCATGTTTATACATAAACAAGGGTAAGTAGGGCCCTACCTATCATGTATCTGTACTCAAGTACAGGGTAAGTATGGCAATGTTTGAATGATTTTTCAATTAAAAATATTTACTGAAAGTGTACATTTTTCTATTTTTTGCTCCTCTTGTTCCCTTTCACTGCAGGACTGTCCACTTTTCTCTTATTTTTGCCTTTTGCAGAAGGAGAAGGAGGCTCAGGAGAAGGAGGCTCTTCCTTCTTGTCCTCGTCCTCGTCCTCGTCCTCCTCTTCATCCCCCTTTTCGGGCGCATCATCATCCGCCGGGGGTACATAGTCCCCATCCTCCTCGTCCTCGTCCTCGTCCTCCGCGGAGGTTCCCGCCGGTTTAGGCACTTTCAGCCCGTCGGGCTTCCCGGAGTGGTAGTACAACAACTCCTTTCCGTCGTCGTACCTTTGTGTTGCTTGCTCCCATGGCACGCAACACAAGAGGCTCCCCGTAGCGAACCTCCCCTTGAGGAAGTCATCGAGGTGCCTCTTGAACTCTGCCTTCTCAGGCACTTTTTCCTCCACCTGTTCGAACACGTAGAGTAGTGCCTTTTTGACCCGGTCCTGGTGGACCGGGTCGTACAGAGTCCAATGGAACTCCGTGATCTGCAAGCACACGCGTAAGTTAGTTCGAAGTGTAAACATGTCCGAATATGGCCATGTTTAAGCGGTTTCGTAGGAAAACATTGCAGGTAGGGCCATGTTCGGGTCTTACCTTGATGCACAGCTGGTCGCGTGGGAGCCCCCCCGCCACCTGGTGCCCAAAGTGCCATGCCGGCTTCTTGGGCACCGTCTCCCCCACCACCCCGCAGAGCAGGGGGGTGTGGACCTGCGGGGTGAGGTCGTCCTTGTACCAAGAGGTGGGAACATCGGGTGTCCCCGCCTTCCACCTCTTCTCCTCATCCTCCACCTCGTGGTCCTCGCTAGCCATGAGCAAGGCGTGGTCGCCGACCTTGAGGCGGCCGTGCTCAAGCACCTCCTGTTCGGCCGCCCGCTTTCGGGCTTCGGCCACCTTGAGCCCTTGGCGCTTGGGCGCCATGGGCTCCTTGCCCTTGCCCGCCATGGCCTCCTTGCCCTTGGGCCCGGCCTTCTCCTTGCCCTTGGGCTCGGCCTTCTCCTTGCCCTTGGGCTCGGCCTTCCCCTTGCCCCTGGCCTCCTCCTCCTCCTCCTCCTCCTTGGCGTCGATAAGATCCCGCAGGATTGCCTTCCGATCCTCTGCTGCCACGACCAACACTAAGTTAGTTTCAAACATGGCCATGTTTGCATAGGTAGTGTGTAAACATGGCCTTACTTGTATAGTACTTCTGTACTAAACGGTGCGAACAGGGCCTTACTTGCACATATGAAACGAAGAACTTATCACAAAACTTATTTCAAGCAAAGAACGCACCTTCCGTTGGGACGTCGCCGTTCTGGGTCAAACTCGCAGCCTCCACCCCGGCCTTGATCTCGGCCGTTGTGGGTTGGCCTTTCTTTTGGGAAAACACCTCCACGTTGGCGGTGGTGTATGCATGCCCGGGTATGTTGCATACCCAGACATGCACCTCCCCGCCTTGAGGCGCCACCTCCCCCACTTGTGACGGCGCCTCAAATTTTGCATCAAGGTGGACAACTTCATATGCTGGTTGTCCCCACTTGAGCCCACCGTGGCGGTGAGGGGCATTAGTTCCGCCATTCGACGGCGGAACCTATCCCTAGCCAGGGTCTGTTTATCCAGACCCTGGAAGGGATTTACATGCCCCTTCACCACCATATCGTCTGTGAAATCAAACACAAACACCCCACACGTTAGCATCTGAACTTCCTGCGACAGGACAACATAAAACACAAGCAGGACACTACCCAAACATTGCCCTATTTACGCAGTGTACACCCCCTACCTACAACTGGAAGGTGGGCGAACAGGGCTGTGTTCGTGCAATGTTCTAACACCCTAGCAAGTGTTTTTCAAGCAGGATTTCGGCTGGGTTACTCACGGAAGACGTCTCTCCTGTGTTGCGCCGCCTCCTTCCCCTCCTTTTTTTGCGCTTTCTGAAGATTTTTAACTGAATCCCCTGTGGACTTCACCTTGGCCATCACAAGGGCGAAGCGGTCAAGCCCACTCCCCTTCTTGCTTTCGGCCCCCGGATCCTCCTCCTCCTCCTCCTCCTCCTCCTCGTCCTCGTCCGTGTCCTCGGAGCCACCGCTCTCGGAGTCGGACGCATTTAAAAGCGCATACTTGCGCTTGTATTGCCGGTACTTTTCCTTGTCCGCGAGCTTGCCCATTTTCGCGCGGGCAGATTTAAATTGGTCGTAGGATAACATGCCGCTCGGCATTTTTCAAATCACTTACGTTTCTAGGGAGGGAGGTGGTGCTTCGCAGGCAGCAGTAAAATTTAGCCTTAAAACGGTATCGCTCGCTTTAATAAACCGTTTTGACTACTTCCTGCAAGGTAAAGCACCACCTCCCTCCCTCGTATCCGTTCCACGCAGTACGCCGCCTGCGTTTCCGTGGATCGATGAGAAGGGGAAGGGAAGCGGGATTCGCGGTCACTCGAGGTCAACGCATTTCGTATTCGCATCGGACGCCCCAATTTGAAATTACTTTGGCACTTTCGATCGCCAGGCGTTGGATTCGTCGATCAGTCGGATTCGAATCGCGCCGCGCGCATGACCATGCCCCAGGCCAGGGCAACGCAAGTTTCCGTCGTCTTCTAGTTTTGTTTTTTGTTCTCGCAAGTTGAAGTTCCACATAATAAAGGCCTTTTTTCAAAGGCCTTTACAACCTTTCAACAAACCGTTTTCACCATTGTAGTCTGCGCCCAAGCCCCCTTCTTTTGAGCTCAACTTTGTTTTTTCACCAAAATGACCGATTTTTTGGCACGCCCGCCTGCACCCTAAGGTATGGTCTAGACATGACCATGTTTGGGTCGTTTCCCCATTGGGTTTTGCATTTGGGGCATTGATTTGGGCTATGTGCGCCGCGGAAGATGTCTACCTTGTGTTCGCGTGAATGCTGTTCGAACCGGGCCATACCCGGGCAATTCTACTCAGGTACAAGGTAAACATCTTCCGCGGCGCAACACAACGTGGTTTGCCTTGTTTTACTGCCAACATTGCCCAAAAATGGCCAAGTTTGCCACGTGTTTTTAAACACAGATCAAACATGGTCCGTTTTATGTACGTCTTACCCAATGTTGGCAGTAAAACAAGGCTAACAAGGCCGTGTTTCACCATGAAACTGCTTAGGTAGGGCCATGTTTACGCCATACTTATGATGGTACAGCAGGTTACGTACGTGGGCAAAAGCGGTTTGCAGGCACAATAGGCGATGACATCCCGCGCAGAGAGATTGGCGCAAGGTGGGATTCCGGAGGAGAGACGGAGGGTCAATCCCGCGAAAAGAGCCACTGTTGCATATCGCTTGGCAAATTCTCCGGGTGAGGGCGATGGGTTGACGCCGCCGCCGCGTGCGGACGATGCCTTCAAGAGGCAACGTGTCCTCGAATGGGATGCCAATCCCACGAATGGGTTTATAGATTTAGTTGAGGAACTCTTTTGGGATGGAATCATTCTGACGGAAGAAAACGACAATCATCCGGCACGCGCCACCTTCACTGACATTGAACGCGACGGCATGACCGGGTAGGGCCCTACCTGCCTTGCTCTCGGGACGAACCCGGGGCGAGCATTGCCCTACCTGCAATGAGAAGGGGCCAAGTATGGCCGTGTTTTGACGTGTTCGCTGTAGGTCGAACCGAAAAGCACGGAAATTCCTGCCACATGCGACCTTGTGCGCCGGAGGCTCTGGCCAAATTTTTGCTTTCCCTACCTCGCCTGTGTGATGTTAAACTTTCATTGTGGTTCGTCGACTAAGGGGTGCTGCGGCACGATTACGGTACGGGTAGGGCCCTACCTGCCTTGCTCTCGGGACGAACCCGGGGCGAGCATTGCCCTACCTGCAATGGGAAGGGGGTCAGGTATGGCCATGTTTGGCCGTGTTCGCTGTAGGTCGGACCGAAAAGCACGGAAATTCCTGCTACATGCGACCTTGTGCGCCGGAGGCCCTGGCCAAATTTTTGCTTTCCCTACCTCGCCTATGTGATGTTAAACTTTCATTGTGGTTCGTCGACTAAGGGGTGCTGCGGCACGATTACGGTACGGGTAGGGCCCTACCTGCCTCGCCCTCGGGACGAACCCGGGGCGAGCATTGCCCTACCTGCAATGGGAAGGGGCCAGGTATGGCCGTGTTTTGACGTGTTCGCTGTAGGTCGGACCGAAAAGCACGGAAATTCCTGCCACATGCGACCTTGTGCGCCGGAGGCCCTGGCCAAATTTTTGCTTTCCCTACCTCGCCTGTGTGATGTTAAACTTTCATTGTGGTTCGTCGACTAAGGGGTGCTGCGGCACGATTACGGTACGAGTAGGGCCCTACCTGCCTCGCCCTCGGGACGCACCCGGGGCGAGCATTGCCCTACCTGCAATGGGAAGGGATTAGGTATGGCCATGTTTGGCCGTGTTCGCTGTAGGTCGGACCCCCATGCCGAAGACATTGCAGCCACAGCTATTACTTCGCCCCCATGTACCCATACACCCAACTCCGAAGCCAACTCCGACCGCCGCGACATGGACTCAGACGCCTCCATGCTGCCAGGTCAGCGGTCAAACAAGGACTCGGACGACTCCTCGTTGCCAGGCTTGCTTTCAAGCACTGCCTCCGACAACTCCTCCTTGCCAAGCCAGCGCTCAGACACGGACTCGGACGACTCATCGTTGCCAGACCTGCATTCAGGCAGTCGGTGACTCGGACGATTCCTCGTTGGCAAGCCAACTTTCGGATCCAAGGTGACATTCCGTAAGCTTGATTGCGTGCTGCATTATGCAAGGACATGTTTATACATAAACAAGGGTAAGTAGGGCCTTATCCACCATGTGTCTATACTCAAGTACTGATCAAGCATGGCCATGTGTATACATTAACAAGGGTAAATAGGGCCCTACCTATCATGTATCTATGCTCAAGTCCTGATCAGACATGTCCATTGCTGAAACGATGTGGGCATGGCCCTACTAACACATTTCTGATTCTTTTGCAACAGGCAACGCAATGTCACCATCCATTCCTTCATGCCCCATTCAGGCGAAGAGAAGAAAACGGTGTGCACGCCGCAAGAGGTTTTCGACATGGTGGCAAATGCGAAGGGCCACCGTTCGAGAATATGGGAGTGCATCGCCGATACACTCTACCTAGAGGACCATCCGGCGAACATCGAGTATGCCGGCCACCGTTGGGCATTGGAACCTCCCGTCCACCGAAATCTTGCCATGATCAAAGACGCGATTTTGAAAGTGGTGAGGGACGACGACATTTGTATGGCTCCGCCGGACGAGTTGAATTTGACCAAGTCCGAGCAACCCACTTTGGATGACCACGACTCCATCAAGAGCAAGGATGTCACGAGTTCCGACGACGCCAGCCCCGATGCCGATGCCCCCCCCTCCCCACACCCGATGATGCTCTTGGCCTCCGATGCCGACTCTCCGATCTCCGAGGCCGTGGCCCAAGACGATTCCCGTGCCGATGCCACCACCTCCGCACACCCGATGATGCTCTTGGCCTCCGATGCCGACTCTCCGATCTCCGAGGCCGTGGCCCAAGACGATTCCCGTACCCATGACGCAGACACCGAACCCATCGTCCGCGAGGTAGCCGACGAGGCCATAATGTGTACTCCGCTAAACCCGGCGTTCCCACACCCTATAGCCAGGTATGGTTTCAAACCCGATGTAAACATGGCGCTGTTTGTATATGTTCCTTGGAATACACAAGGTAAGCATGGCCATGTTCGTACGCGGTTTCGTGCAGACGCCGCCGCGGAGGTGTGGAGAACGGTCCACGCGCAAGGGACGCGCAAAAGAAGCCATGTGGTTGCAATCGTTGCGTGGAGAACAACATCACCAAGGAAGTGGCAACGAGAACCATCTACACACACAAAAGGCTTTACGGTTGGCATGTACCTCCACAACCGGATCCGGATGCCGTGCTTCCTCTTAGGCCGCCTACCCCACATGATTCTACCGAACCTACTTTGGAGACGGATGAAGAGATGGATGAATTCGGTTCCCCCTTCCCGTCTGAGCCAGCAGGTGAGAACCTACTATTGAACATGGCCATACCTGCCTTGTATAGCTTCAGGTAATTGGTGAACATGGCCATGTGTGCCTAATACCTGCCCAAGGTGCTCGTTGCAGTCGCCTCCCCAACTCGGCAAGAACGTGACGACACCGCCTGTTTTCCCGTGAGCGTGACCTCCACACGCACGAACGGGGAGCTCCTCAAAATCGAGTATGAGTGGGAGAAGATGATGTATTTCCTCAACCACATCGAAGGCATTGACTTCGACGAGTACGAAGGGTGGATGAAACCCGGCAATTTCGACGATATGTATCCGGAGGATGACGTGCACATCTCTCTTCATTGCGGCAACCGACCAGTCATGGGATGTGGCATTTCCTATCGTGGAGTGCCTTGTGGGAGTGCGATCGCACCCAATGTTCATCCCCCATCGAGATGATGGCATGAGTGGTACCGCACACGAGGCGAATGACGAGGAGATGGATGTAATCAACGAGATACTAAAGAGCTTGGAGGAGATGGTAAAGGTGCGACCTGAAAATAACACAACAACCGTGGTGTCGCTTGCTGCTGCTGCACTTTGAGTTAATGTGGTTTCATCAGGTGAGGTTTAAGGTGAGGATATGCACTGGCTAATAAGGTACTGGGCAGACATGGTCATGTCTTGCCATTTCAAAATGTAAACAAGGCGAACATTGCCATGTTTGCACAGTTACGTGGCAATGTCCGTCCCATTTCTAAAGGTGGTGTCAGTTTCGCAGGATGCTTCTGGTAAGGAAAACGATGCCTTCATGCTCATGCTCGATCTCTTGGAATGGAACTTGGAGCATGGCCTTAGTCAAGGATCCTTTAACGACTTGTTGGAGATACTTCGTCTAAATTTGCCGAAGATATTCCCGGAGGGCACTCTACCGAAGAACTACCAAGAGGCCATAGGACATCTATCCATGTATGGCTTGCCTTCTAAGTCGGTGGACATCTGTGTAAATGGATGTTGCAGATTCGACGGAGAGCACGCAATGTGCCGGACATGCTCGACGTGTGGCGCCGATAGATGGGCCCCGGAGATGCTCGAGAAGCCGTTGGCGAGCCGGAGAGGAAAGTCCACGTTTTATTATTGGAACCTCCCGGATCTTCTCAAAAGGAATTTTGCGCACCCGGAGCTTTGCGTGGACATGCAAGCGCACGCCCGCCATATTCCATGCGACTTGACCAAGGAGGCGATGGGAACTATGTGGGGTAAGTGAAAATTTCCAGTTCCCGATTGTGAAAGGAATGCCCTTTGAAAGCCTACTGAACATGGCCATATTTGGGCCCTATTCCTCTGGAAACCTACTGAGCATGGCTGTGTTCGGGCCTTGTCCTTCTAGAAACCTACTGAACATGGCCATACTTACCTGTTTATCGCAGACAGTCCAGCATGGAGGCAACGGCGGGAAAGGTACCCCAAGTTCTTCAGCGATCCCCGCAACGTGGTGATCTTAGGATGTGCGGATGGCGCCACGGTGTGGAAGGACCTGCGCGGAGTTTTCCCGGTGACGTTTCAATACCTCAATATGCACCCCACCATCCGCGGCAAGTTCGTGAACATGGAGGTGTTTGGGATATGTAGCGGCTCGAAGCCAAAAAGCACGCAACCTATCTACGAGCTATTTGTGGACCAGCTGCTGGAGTTATGGGATGGCGTGCCGTGCTACGACATCGTGAAAAAAGAAACCTTCAACTTGAGGTGCATGTTGTTTAAGATGTTGTTTGACATCAAAGGTTTGATGGATGGCGCTTGTCGCAAGGATGTGGGGGCGTACATGGCTTGCATTGCATGCAACCTGCAAGGTTGGCGATCTAGCATCTTCAAGGGGATGCGGTATACCTTCCGCACGGAAGCCGAGCCTGGTAAACAACCTTCTCTGGTATTCCCTTGATGTACTGCACGCAAGCGACAGATATTGGTTAAGTATGGCCATGCTGTGCTAGTTTTTTTCATAGACATGGCCATACCCACGTGTAGACATGACCGGATATGGCCATGTTCGGACGGCTTCGATGATGGGTAGGGCAATGTTCACCCTGTTGCATCGCAGGTCCCGCAGAGTTTCAAAAGAGAACGGATGCCGAGATACGGCACCACGCGGCGCAGCACCAAACGCTTAAGGAAAGCGGACACTTCACGATGAAGGATCTCGAGACGATGATAAAAGCTACCGGTATAAAATTTCCTTCGGAATTCTCACGCTTGCCGTATTGGGATGAGGCCAAGGACTACCTCATCGACTTGATGCACTTGATCAAGAATCTTGGAGAGCACGTCCTTGACGCCGTGATGGGAACTGACTTTGACAAGAAAACGCGAACGTGGGCGAAATCTCAAGGCATTAAACCCACATGGTGGGCAACTGGTATTTTCCCCTTTCCATAGGCCTGACCCGACGTGAACCCATCCAGCGAAACCTATGTAAACATGGCTGTGTCCAGCCGTTTTGGCTTATGAACATGCTTGAACATGGCCATATGTAGGCAGTTCTGTCCGGTTTGTTCAAAAGTTTAGCATCCATACGTGAATTATGGTCGGGTCCGACACTTGAGCAGATGCGAATGGCAACTACACCAAAAGGACATCCCCTTGGCAGATTGTCGACGTGCGCACCGCTACGGGAAGGTGCTTGAAGAGAGCCGAGGAATTCGCGAGAGAGGAAGTTGGCTTTCCACGGGAATGGGGAGCGGGTCAATGGAAATTGTTGAAACTGTCTTCAGACGGAAACGCAAAGAAGCTAAAAGCCCACGAATATTTGGTGATGTTCAGAAATGGACTTTTCGCGATCCTCGCGGCATGGCCAAGGGACGATGACTCACCCAATGCACTCGCACGTTTGGTGGGGCAACTTTCAACGATAGTCCGGGAAATCACGGCCCACGAGATCGATCTGAAGGTGCGGTTCTCTGGTACCTTGCTCTCATGTTCCCTGTCGCGTCACCAAGAATTTACATTTTGTGTGAAGGCTGAATGCACATGGCGATGCCCACCTAGTTTACAGAGTGAACATGGCCATACTTGACCATTATCCCTTAGGAACATGGTTAGACATGGCCATACCCGTTCATGACCTTCTAGGAACATGGTGGGACATGGCCCTACCTACCTATTGTTGATGGTGAACATGGGGATTCAGGAGCTGCCGACACTTGACAAGTACATTAGAGAGTGGCTCGTCACCATGGAGAGCTCGCGACATGGGACGAGCCCTCACTGGTGGGTCCTCAACACACATCTATTGTGTCACGTGGTAGACCAACTTCGAGACCTCGGGCCGGTTCGCGAGTATTGGATGTTCGTATTCGAGTCCTTAAATGGCAAAATCGGGAGGTGGGTGAAGAACAATGCCTTCCCGGTGCAGAGCATCATGAACGGAATGGGGCGGCAGAAGACCATTCAGTATGTACGAGGGTTACTTATGGCACTTCGCAACGAAGTTCCACGGCCACTTGTCGTCCCCGCTCTTGTACGGGACCGCGTTGTTGTGGCCGATAAAGGGAAGAAGCACACATTGACCGAAGGCGAGCGAGCGTGCATCGATGTTTGGATGCGCACCAATGTGGGGCATTACCGACGGTTGCAAGACCTGCTTGATGCATATCATGAGGACTTACGAACAAGGTAAGGCCTCATCTAATCAATGCCCGAATGAAACACTAAGTAAACATGGCCATGTTCGTGCATGATTTCCATCCACGTTTCCACAAACTAATCACTCAGGTGATTCGCAGGGTCAAGAGAGGCGGTCGTGGCTTGAAGAAAGGACTGCAAAGGAGGATGACATGCCGTCTAGCCGCCGACGAAGATCCGACTCCTTGGCTCGGACGACCATTCACTCCCGACGAAATCGAGTTGTTGCGTGGTTGCCCCACAAAGTGCCGCAGGTTTAACAAGGTACAAGTGGGTAACATGCGATTCCGCATCGCTGCTGTGGACAAGAAGTTCAAAACTGTCCAGTGTTATTTCCGCTCTTTTTCATCGAACGCGTGCGTGGAACAAGTGAAGAGGAAGAGACTGATAGGTGCGTGCCTTTCTGCTTATGATTAATGAGTAAACATGGCCATGTTCTAGCCCTACCTAGTAATGTATTGTGATAACAGGGCCATGTCCACCTAGGTTCTTTAGATACCCTGGGTAAACATGGCCATGTTCAGACGATTCCAGTAGTTTTTGCAAACTAATTCCTCAATTATACATGCGTGCCAGGCTCGCCCGTCTTGAAGACGTCTATGCCATCAAGCTTGGTGGGGTCGAGTACATATTTGTCAAGGCGGCTTGGCTGCAGAAGCCGACAAAAGCGAAGATCGCCATGTACAACCGGATGAACTCCATAGTTGGCCCGGACAGCGTCACTGGCTGTTTCTTTTGCGATGACCCCGAGAACCCTGACACCGTCTTCGATACCACAGAGCCATTCATGCTCGCAGATCAGATCGCGTCGCAAGTAGTAATTGTGAAGCATCCTTGCATGCAAACTGCGGTGGTTCTTGACCCTCGAGCAGATTTCTTCGAGCAGAATGTCCAGGATGAAAATCCTAGCGAGGACGAGCTTGCTTAGTACTTAGGCCTGCAGTACGACATGGCATTTGTGTAGTGTAAATAGATAGCATCAGTTTGTGTATATACATAAAAAAGGGTAAGTATGGCCCTACCTATCATGTATCTATATACAAGTACAGTGTAGGTATGGCCATGTCTATACATAAACAAGGGTAGGTAGGGCCCTACCTACCATGTATCTATACTCGAGTACTAGTCAGGTAAGGCCATGTTTATACATAAACAAGGGTGGGTAGGGCCCTACCTATCATGTATCTATACTCAAGTACAAGGTAAATATGGTCATGTCTATACATAAACAAGGGTAAGTAGGGCCTTAATTTAGTAAGGACTATTTTACTCATTTAGTAAGGACTAAATAAGCGTAATAGCCCCAAAAAAACAGATTCTAAAAATATTTTTTTCCAATGTTTTCAAGTACAGCCCAGGTACAGCCCAGGTACAGGGTAGGTATTGCCCCCTACTTACCCCTTACCTACCCAATGCCCATACTGACCTAACTTTGAGGTGCTGTAACAGGAAGCGTAAAATGTTTTTTCAGTTAAATCTTTGGAGACTGTCCATAGTAAGGACTAAATAAGCGTAATAGCCCCAAAAAAACAGATTCCAAAAATATTTTTTTCCAATGTTTTCAAGTACAGCCCAGGTACAGCCCAGGTACAGGGTAGGTATTGCCCCCTACTTACCCCTTACCTACCCAATGCCCATACTGACCTAACTTTGAGGTGCTGTAACAGGAAGTGTAAAATGTTTTTTCCGTTAAATCTTTGGAGACTGTCCATAGTAAGGACTAAATAAGCGTAATAGCCCAAAAAAAACAGATTCCAAAAATATTCTTTTCCAATGTTTTCAAGTACAGCCCAGGTACAGCCCCAAGTACAGGGCAGGTACCGAGTAGCACAGCTTTGAGGCCTCAAAAAGTGAGGTTACCAAAGCCATTCCACCCAAAACTTCGCTCCATATGTCTTACATCGACCCAAACCATCGATATCAACAATAAAAAACAAACTATCGGAAACTTCATTTCACCCGATTTTGGCTGGTTTTGCCATTTTACTGCCGACATTGCCCAAGTAGGGCCCTACTTGGCTCGAAACACAAGGTAAACACAAGGTAGACACAAGGTTCTAAATTTGTAGGGTCAGCATGCAACCTTCCTCGTTGAGCATGCAACTAGCCTGGCTAAGCATGCAACCTGCCCGGCTGAGCATGCGACACGCCCGGCTGAGCATGCAACCAGACAGCCTGGGCATGCAACCGGCTCCGCCAAGCATGCAACATGCCCCGCTGAGCAGGCGACGCGCCTGGCCCAGCATGCAACGCGCTCGGCCCAGCATGCAACCGGTGGGTTCCAGCCGCTGGAAAGCGGATCAGACAGTGACTCTACACATGTCAGCGCTACCGACAGTGGCATTACTCACGTCAGCGCCACCGACAGCGACACGACGCACATTAGCGCCACCGACAGCGACACAACGCATGTCAGTGCCACCGGCAGCGACACCACTCACGTCAGCGACACCAACAGTGACACCACTCACGTCAGCCCCACTGATAGTGATACCACTCACGTCAGTGTCTCGACCAACGCCACCACGTACGTCAATGCCACTGAACATGGTAGTGGCAAAGAACACGAGTGCAACGCCTTGGTGGACGAGGCTGCAACCGCTTTGAGCTCTCACCCGATTGAAGATGCTCTTAAATGTAAGCGTGTTCAACTGGATGGGGGGGTGCGCTGGAAAGCAAACACCCGAACAGGGACACTCTTGGCACACACACTGTCAGCGGTGCGGGACGAGGAAGGACCCTTACTCCTGGTGTTCTATGCCTACCTTCGTGGACACCGAGTAAAGGTGCTGGTGGACTCAGGCGCCTCGGACAACTTCATCTCGGCGGATTGTGCCCGTACCTGTGACTTGACAGTGCGCTCAGGGACGCCAATGAAGGTCACACTGGCAGATGGATCTGTAAAGACCGCTGGAGAGGTGGCGTACACCAAGTTCACCGCGCACACGGCGGCGGGAGTAAACTACTGCGAGAAGCGAATGGCTCTACGAGTCTTGCCGCTAGGAATCCAAGTAGACGTGGTGTTGGGGGGTAAGTGGCTTCGCAGTCTTTCCCCGGTCACGTTGGATTATGCCGGTCACGGTTCCGTATCCTTCAACACGCGAGCAAATGGTGGAGGACAGCAACGGGTGACACTCGCGGGCTGTAGTCCGGGGGTGGGTCAGGGCAAGGCCCAAGGCGCGGGGCTGATCGATGAGGTATTCTTGACGGCAGCGCAGCTGAAGCAGCACCTCATCCACGCCGAGACCAGGCGCCTGGCCGGGGATGAAGAGTCACAACCTCAGTGGCTCATGATGGCCGCGCGTGGGAACGACCATGAGGCAGCTTTTGCGGCTACCGCTGCTGAAATACCGCCACCTCACACCCCCGTGGAGAAGGAAGGACCCCGTCAAGATACTCGAGATGCACCGGTAAGCAGCACATGGAAGCAGCGCTTTGACGCCTTCTTTGAGAAGTATCTAGATACCCTGTGTGCAGCTCTACCGGAGGCCTCCAAGTTGCGTCGCACTGAGGAGGACAAGGCCCGCATCGATCGCAAGCCGGACGCGGAGGGTGGACCACCATGTAGGCGTCCATACAAGATGACCGCTGAAGAGCTACGCCAGTTACGTGAACGCATCGAGCAGCTCATGAAGAAGGGTTACATCCGGCCATCGTCAAGCCCGTATGCCGCCCCATGTCTGATGGTACCCAAACCTGGTGATCCGAAGACATTGCGTCTGGTGGTGGATTACCGACAATTGAATCAGCAGACGGTGCGGGACCGGTATCCACTACCGGACATCCAACTGATGTTTGACGAGATGCAAGGGGCAGCGTTCTTCTCCTCCTTTGACGCGGTGGACGGATTCTGGCAAGTGCCAATGGCCGAGGAGGACGTGGAGAAGACCGCGTTCACCACCCAGATGGGGGCCTACGAATGGTTGGTGATGCCCCAGGGCCTGCAGAACTCTCCATCTCAGTATCAGCGGCGAATGCAGCGTGCACTTGGTCATCTCCCCTTTGTACGGATTTTCATCGACGATGTGGTGGTCTTCTCACGCACGGTGGAAGAACATTACGACCACGTACGTCAGTTCTTGGACACTTGTCGAGAAAAAGGGGTATACCTGAAGGCATCCAAGGCGCAGATGCTGAAGGAGTCTCTACGGTTCTTGGGCCACACTCTATCCGCCGAAGGATGCCAACCTCAGCATGACAAGGTGTCCTCCATCAAGGACTGGCCGAAGCTGGAGACGGTAACCCACGTCAGACAGTTCCTTGGACTAGCGGGGTACTACCGCCGGTTTGTGCACCGGTTCTCGGAGATTGCCCAACCCTTGACCTCGCTCACCAAGACCGACGTACCGTGGCAGTGGGGAGAACTCCAACAATGGGCCTTCGACGAGCTGAAGACCGCTCTCTCCTCAGCCCCAGTATTGGCATTGCCCGACATGAAGGCAGCCGCGGATGGGTCAGCGCCGTTTTTGGTACAAACGGACGCAAGCGGAGTTGCTTTGGGAGGCGTACTCATGCAAGATACGGGGGACGGTATGAGGGTGATCGCCTACGATAGTCGGCAGTTTTCTGCAGCGGAGCAGAATTACCACACCGGCGAAAGGGAGCTCTGTGCGTTGCACCATTGCACCACCGTCACCTGGAGGCACTACCTGTTCTCCTCCGACTTCCGGCTACAAGGTGACCATCGCCCCCTGGAATGGCTAATGTCCCCGGGACGAGAGCTTAGCCGACGACAGGCACGGTGGTACATGGACCTGGTGGAAGTCGGTGTCCCACGAATGGAGTACGTCAAGGGAGCCCTCCTTCTGGTCCCTGATGCGCTATCCCGCCGACCTGACTACGTGACCAAGGACCCGCGGGATGGGCTCAAGGAGGCCGGTGTTGTAGACAAGGAGACGGACCTCCCCAAGGACCCGCTCTCCGTGCTGGATGTCGAGGAGATCTTTGAAGACCACCCGCCACCCCCTGTACCAGGATGGGTGGCCACCATGGAGTCATGGATGGATGGCGTGGAGACGCTTCAGGTGGCGGAGCGAGCCCTGGTGAGCCTGCTCCAGGCTGGCAGCGCGCCCTGGCATGCAGCATGCCTTACTGAGCATGCAACCAGCTCAGCTTCGCATGCAACCTGCCCAGCTGAGCATGCAACACGCTTGCCTGAGCATGCAACCAGCTCGCCTGAGCATGCAGCATGCCTTGCTGAGCATGCAACCAGCTCAGCTTGCATGCAACCAGCTCAGCTTCGCATGCAACCAGCTCAGCTTCGCATGCAACCAGCTCAGCTTCGCATGCAACCTGCCCAGCTGAGCATGCAACACGCTTGCCTGAGCATGCAACCAGCTCGCCTGAGCATGCAACATGCCTTGCTGAGCATGCAACCAGCTCAGCTTCGCATGCAACCAGCTCAGCTTCGCATGCAGCCAGCTCAGCTTCGCATGCAACCTGCCCAGCTGAGCATGCAACACGCCCAGCTGAGCATGCAACATGCAACATGCAGCCTGAAGCACAACTAATGCTGCGAGCTCCCACCGACTACTTCGCTGATATGTCCGAATCTGGAAAGCACCGGCAGGAAACAAGCACCCCGGGAACCACCCCGGTATTGCGTCGTAGTGCTCGGTTGCGACAACCCATTGCTACGACGACTCCTTCCGTCACGCCGAAAACCTCGACACGGCCTGCTACGGATTCTCGAAGGCCTAAGCAGCCAGCTCGGCCGTCTAGTCGAACCGCCAAGCCCCCAGCCGATCGGCAAGACTGGAAGGTGCGCAAGGAGGTCTTTGAGCGCCTCCAACGACAGTTCGGCAGCTTCGACGTCGACGCGTGTTGTGACCTGGGTGGACGGAACCGCCAAGTGGACGCCTACTGGACTGATTGTCTGCAACAACAGTGGCGGGGAAAGCACGTCTGGTGCAACCCCCCATACTCCAGCAGTCATATCTCCATCGAGGCGGTGTTGCGTAAGTATGTGGACGAATGGCGGCAAGACCCCGCACATACCTCGGCAGTGTTCCTTCTACCGGACATCCAGGCCCGCATGCCTCAATGGAGGCGGCTCTTCAGAATGGCTGGTATGAGGCTGGTGGAAGTGATACCTACCCATGACGAACGAGGAGTACCCACACAGCTGTTCGAGACTCCTGACGGTGTACTTCACGACCTTCCGTGGCCCGTGCTAGTGGTACATGCTCCCCCTACCCGACAGCTGTTGCCGAGAGTACGGCATCCCCGAGTGGCGCCTCCTATAGTGCGACGGGGTAAGGCTGCTGAGACCCGCGATGCTACGAGCCTCCCCACAGACGTCACATTCCTGGAGTCCCTGCACGATGAGTATGCACGTGCCGGCCCTCTTCGGCAGCTGCGGGATGAGATCCTTGCGGCCCCGCACCATGCCACGAGGGATTTCCGTATCGTTGGGGACGTGCTATGGCGTGTAGCCGCAGGACGGTACCAGTTGGTTCTCGGCGAGGACTCCCCTTTGCGAGAAGTAGTCTTCAAGGATGCCCACGACTCCACCGCTGCAGGCCACACTGGCCGGGAGAAGACACTGGAGAGAGTTCTCCGCAGGTTCTGGTGGAAGAATGCCTCCGAGGATGTGGCGGGATGGGTGGCCTCATGCCCTACATGTCAGGCGGTTCGTCCCCGGGCATCCTACCCCGATGGATTATTGAATCCGCACGCTATTCCCCAGCGCAATTGGCAGGATGTGAGCGTGGACTTCGTTACAGGGCTGCCGCTCACCGCCCAAGGAAACGACGCCTTTGTCACCTTCACGTGCAAGCTGAGCAAAATGGTGCACCTTATGCCCATGAACTTTGGGGACAGCTCTGCGCAAACGGTGGCCCGCATCTACTTCGACGTTGTCTGGAGGCAGCATGGGGCCCCCATGAAGATTGTATGCGACCGTGGCCCCAGATTCCAGGACTCGTTCTGGCGGGAGCTGATGAGGCTTATGGGGGTACGGGTGGCTTCTACCACTCCGTACAACCCTCGCTCGGACGGACAGGCGGAGCACACCAACCGGGTGGTGGAGGACATGTTGCGCTCGTTCGTGGGTACCAATCCTGATGACTGGGACCTCTACATGACGAACGTGGAGTTCGCTGTCAACGACTCGCGCAGTGATGTTCACGCCCTTTGAGCTATGCTACGGGGTGTCCCCGATGTCTCAGTTAGACCTTTTCCTGGAAGCTGCAACTCTCCCTGGCTCTGCGCGACGGAAAGGGGGGGTGGGTACCGCCCATGAGATGGCTGCGAAGTTTTCGTCGCAGTTGCGAGACGCGCGTGGCCGCCTTGAGTTGGCTCAGCAGCGCCAGCGGGAGCAGTTCGACCGGCGCCACAAGCAGCATAAGTACGCAGTGGGGGATCTGGTGTGGATCGAAGCTCGTCATCTGACGGAAAAGGTGATGGACCGTGCGCTGTGCCGAAAGCTCGGTAAGCGCTGGCATGGACCTGTGACCGTGGTGGAGTGCTTCTACAGCGATTTGCAGGCGGAGCTGGCGGAGGCGGACCGCGGGGCCCCGGTGGCATATCGGTTGGCCCTACCACCGCACTGGCGCATTCACGACGTGTTTGCGCAGCACCGCCTGAAGCCGTACATCTCCGGCAAGGATGAGTTTGCATCTCGAGCACAACTTCCCGTACCTGACCCGGTAATGGTAGATGGGCAAGCGGAAGCTCACGTGGACAAAATCCTGGCGTATCGTGTACGCATGGTCAAGGGTAAATCTGTGGAGGAATGGAAGGTACGCTGGACGGGCTACTCGGCAGCTCACGACCAGTGGCGCTCCAGAGACAAGATGGACAGAGGCGGGGAAAATCAGCAGCTCAAGGAGTTCGAGGCACGACGATTAGGCATGCAGGCGGACATGCTGAAGTCCACTGAGCATGACCGACGGCAACGTCAACAGCGACAGCCCGTTCACCTTGGCGTCACCTTATCCCAGCTAATGGAACACCCATGTGACGTTCCGGAAGTGGATTCTCCACCGGAAGACTTCTGTCTGCCGTGGGAGCGGGTGGAAACCTTGGGGAATGGAGAGCTAGTGGTGATCACCGACCTTGAAGAGCGGAAGACCCGGCCAGTGAGAATCTTGGTGTTGTTCAGCGGAACTGGATCGGTGGAAAGGGAGTTTGCCAAGTGCTTCCCGTCTGCCTCGGTGGTTACGCTCGACAACGACCCACGCTGGCAACCTAACCATCTCGCATCAATGGAGGACTGGGACCCCACTCAGTATCCACCGGGATTCTTTGATGTCATCTGGGCCAGCCCTCCATGCACCCAGTACAGTCAGGCGCGCACTACGGGAGGCCCTCCTGATCTGGAAGGAGCAGACAAGAGTGTGAAATGCACCCTGGATGCTATCGAGTACTTGAAGCCCAAGCACTGGTTTCTTGAAAACCCTGAGGGAAGATACCCGAATGCACTGCGGTTGCGGTCAGTGGTTCGTAAACTGCCACAGCCTCTTTTTTGCACCTACTGTAAGTATGGAGAGCGATATCGTAAGCCGACATGTATCTGGACTAGCTCACCTCCACCAACGCCATTGCTGGAGTGTACCTCGCGGACACCTTGCGCATGTAAATGGGCCACCGGAGGGCACCCTGAGACTGCTCAGCTTGGACCATCGTCTTCACAGCAACCAGGGGCGCGAGATGCTCACGCCGTGTACCCCGTACCAGCTCCGTTACTGCGTCATCTCTTCCACCATCTTCAATTCGGGGAGCTTGATACCTGAAGACACCGGGAGCGGCATCGGGAGATAGGCCGCTCTTGAGGGGGGAGGAGTTGTACCGGGAGGTACGAGCAGCGGGGTTGCATGCTACAGAGATCTGGTTGCATGCTGCCGACGAGTGGTTGCATGATACAGATGCCTGGTTGCATGCTGCGTATGCCTGGTTGCATGCCACCGATGCCTGGTTGCATGCTACAGATGCCCGGTTGCATGCCACGGAGGCCAGGTTGCATGCTACAGATGTCAGGTTGCATGCTACAGAGGCCCGGTTGCATGTCACGGAGGCCAGGTTGCATGCTACAGATGTCAGGTTGCATGCTACAGAGGCCAGGTTGCATGCCACGGAGGCCAGGTTGCATGCTACAGATGTCGGGTTGCATGCTACAGAGGCCCGGTTGCATGCACGGAGGCCAGGTTGCATGCTACAGATGTCAGGTTGCATGCTACAGAGGCCAGGTTGCATGCCACAGAGGCCAGGTTGCATGCTACAGATGTCGGGTTGCATGCCACAGAGGCCAGGTTGCATGCGACAGAGGCCAGGTTGCATGCTACCGATGTCAGGTTGCATGCTACAGAGGCCAGGTTGCATGCCACAGAGGCCAGGTTGCATGCGACAGATGTCGGGTTGCATGCCACAGAGGCCAGGTTGCATGCGACAGAGGCCAGGTTGCATGCGACAGATGTCGGGTTGCATGCCACAGGGGCCAGGTTGCATGCGACAGAGGCCAGGTTGCATGCTACAAAGGCCAGGTTGCATGCTACAGATGTCTGGTTGCATGCCACAGAGGCCAGGTTGCATGCAACAGAGACCAGGTTGCATGCTACATATGCCAGGTTGCATGCTGGTGACGGGTGGTTGCATGCTGCAAGGGCCTTGTTGCATGCCGGTCACAGCTGTATGAAGAAATAATTGATGGCAAGGCAGATTTCAGGAGAAGATCTGCAATGACAATAATTATATTGAGGATCTGGTGGATTCCAGAAAGATCTGCAATGGCAATATCGTGATCTGCCTGATGATTGGTGGAGGAGTACCAGAATCAGGCATATATGTGCACATGATTGGTCGATGGCAGATGTCAATACAGGAATCCTGCTAGTGATTGTTAGAGAGCAACATGTTGAAAGGGAAGCTTGGAAAAGTGGACCTCAGTTAGTGTTGATCAAGAGAATGAATTAAGGACAAGTTTTACATGTTAGTGTTAGGCTGTATGCCAAGACTGATATAAGGATATAGATGTATTAGGTTTGAGACCAGACATTATATCGGAAAAGTGATTGTAATTCTAGGCTAGAAGCCAGAGTATGTCATGAAATAAAACAGTGGAATATAAGACTGTGAAGTTAATATTACACACCAAAAACAGCAGAAAACATAAAAAGAAAAGAAAGAAGATAAAAGAAAAGAAAGAAAAATAAAGAGATAAAGATGTATAAGTTATCAGGAATGTGTGCCTGGTACAGTATCTAACTATATATACAAATGGCTAAACACAGTACGCCGCACCATCAAATATCTGGATACAAGAACCCATGTTAACAACATTCCGAAGCAAGCCAAAAAGGCTGCCCGCACTCTACCGTTTGCCGCGCTCCAACCCAAACTCAATGAAACAGCAGCCGCATGGAGATTACGATTGCATGAAAATTATGTAATAATCAGAAATGCTTTTCAAAAAAGCAGAGACACCGACATTGAACGACGCAAACTTCGAGAAAAAGAAGCCTTGCAGCATCTTTTCTCAACTAACCTTTCGAGGTTTCTAGACACAGTCATGGGAAAGATGAAACCTACTGAAAAAGGTGCAGCCGCTACCCCAGGTAGTGATGGAAAGATACCTGAGACAAAGACAGAAAGACTAAACACAACACTAGATGAATACAAAAATAAAAAATTATTTTCTACTAACCCGAATGAGCCAAATGAACTCCCACAGTGGCTCGTTGACATTCTCAAGGATAGCCCTAAAATCCCCGATACGGCCGCTGCGAGACTACTGACAGAAATCACGCACAAAGAACTGCAACAAGCATACTCGGATTGTGGCATCTCTACAGCACCAGGACCCTCAGGAATGAGATACTCGCAGTGGATCAAGGGCCCAGAGAATTTTCAAGAAGTTACTGTCTCACTTTTTAACCACATTCTTATAACTGGGAGATTTCCTAAGAGTGCAAAATCTGGAGTCATCCTTCCAATCCCTAAAAACCCCTCTGCACCATGTACAATAGATAATTCCAGACCTCTCACAATGTTGGAAACGGGTCTTAAACTATTTAACACAATAATTGCTAACCGTCTCAAAACAATACTTAACACCCACCCCATTCTCTTTCCCATTCAAGATGCCTTTCTTCCGAATAAAAACATAGATGACTCACTCCAAATTTTAAATGAAGTAATATCGGATGCCAATAGATACGACAAAGACCTCCACGTAGTCTACCTGGACCTCAAACAAGCATTTGACAGAGCTGAATTCTGGATGAGCAATTTAGCGCTCAGAAAGTTAGGACTCCCATCACAAATAATTAACATCATCTCAGACATCACCAATGATGCCTCTAGAATGGTGCTTACTGAAGAAGGCCTCACAGATGAATGGTCCCTCGAATGTGGAGTTCCTGAGTGAGAAGTTTTGAGCCCACTAAGGTTTGTAGCCATTATGGACATCTTGGCAATTTGGTTAGCAAAAAGAGCAAACGGTGTAAACCCGACAGGAACCACATATGGATATGAACTGAACTCGGAACGCCATAGACCAGACAAACCAGGAAACAATGTTATTCCTCCCTCCCAAAACCTATTAGAAAAGGACACCACTTTAAATATCTTTGCACGGTTTTTCTGTGATGACATCATTCTCGTAGGGAAAACTAAAGACGAAGTTCAAGACATGCTAGGTGTAGTTAATGAATTTATGAGCTTCATCGGTATTCCCATCAATGTTAAGAAATCCAAATACTCTTATAGAAAGCGCATCAAACCTCAGGGCAAAACGGTAACGCAATATGACCCGTCCGATGATTTACTCATCTCAGGGGGTCACCTGGAGCCCAATACAAATGACTCAAGTCCTTCCATTGATTCGAAATGGAAACCCCCTGAGTCACCAGAATTCCTCGATTTCTCCAACAGCAAAGAGGTAAACAGATATCTCGGAGTATGGTTTGCACTAAATGGGGAATGGGACAAACAGGCGGAAATCCTCATCGACAGACTTAAATCTACCCTAATATCCATCCAACTGCAACACATGACTCTACACCAGCTAAGATATGTTATAAATGCGGTTGTAGTACCGAGGATGGCATACCCCCTTAAAGTTACCTCAGCAATTGCCAACTCCTCAAAGAATGTCGCAATTGAATTAGACAAAATGATAGCTTCGTTTATAATTAAATATTTGGGCTGCCCTGTTGACACCAATCACCAAATAATCTGGACAGCGGTCTGCCAAGGCGGGTACGGTATTGATAGTGTCTTTGATATTGTAACTGCGACGTGTATTACTGAAACTTTGAACACCCTGTGTTCTGCAGATGAACACGAATATTGGCAACACAACCACACGGCCCGTATCACTGATCCCCACCTCATCTCACTATACCGTAGAAACAGCAATCTATGGCTTAAAATAATAATTCAAAACATGAACAACGAAATGGGTAAAAACGCCATCTCGGGCTTCCCCTTATCACACTATGCAACCTACAGTCACACAAAAGACAAACGCTTTAACTGGTTTAGGCGCACAGGTCACATTATGGCAAAACTTGGATATGCTATCGACTCAAAAAATTACCCTGAAAATGAAGCGGGTGAAACCACATTAATCACCACCCTTCCCAGACAACTTTACATGTCAAGGAATGTTACCTCCGCAATACAAAAATACAACCTCAAGCACACAGGTTCCTTTTTGACTCCCTGCGGTGGAATGTTAAAAAACTGGCAAGAATGTAAAGGTTTCTTCAGGCTGAACGGTAATATACCTCCTGGATGGCTAACCGAAATCGAAAAAGAAATGCTTCAAAACCCTGCAGATTTGGACCCACAGGCCAGATATGTCAAGAAACAATATAGAGACAACATAGTACCCCCCGACACGGGTGAATTTCATTGGAAAGGAAATGGTGACCGAAATTCCATCTCTCTTATTCACATTACCAACATTGACTTAGAGACCATGTCAATACAATATACAGAATACAGTAACAATGCCATAAACCCTAATGTCTTTATCAGAATCGAAGGTACCAACAGTCTTCAATACGACTTTGAATATAGCATCACCAATGACGGTTGCATCCTAATTCCAGCAGGTTCCATTTTTGAATATAATGACCATATGGACCCGCCCTCTTCTGTCCTTGCTACAGTCAGTGATATTAACTCACACTATGATTACATCTCAGACAGACAGTATGAGACTATTATTGCCAGAATGAAAAACAAAACTGCGGAGGAAGAAAGTGAATACAGCTGCCCTAGCGACTCGGAAGAAGAATCCACCCCCAACGCCGTAAAGAGCAAACAAATGGAAGATTATGATATGGCAAGCGATGGTTCTCTATTTGCTGGAAAGAAAACAGCGTGCAGTGGTGCAGCATATGCCATAAAAAACTTTGACAACGGGATGCCACTTGTTCGGAAGATGAATATCCCCCCCTCAAGAACTTTCTCCGCAGCGGGGCTTCTTGTCTATTGGGCGCACCTTACGGTGGGTTAACCCGCCGTAAGAGGTTTTCGGAAACCGCATGCTGGTGCTAGCATATTGTGAAAACTTGACAAACCCATGCTGTTTTACACACCTTAGGGGTTATATTAATGCATAGACTTGCAAAAAATACGAGACATATCGTATAGGTGTGTCTTATATACGCCCTAGTACCAAGGGGTCAAGCAGAAAAATATGCCCCAAATCCTTACGGTGGGTTAACCCATTGTTTCATCTATGGGTAGATTTTAAGAACGCAGATCGCATCTGGAACATGCATATTAGAAATTTTCTATCATCTATGACACCTAGGGAACCTCTCTTAGATGGGGTTCAGTTATCATCTGATTATAGACGGAATTCTGAGGCGGTTTACACGAGGGGGTATGGCTTGAAAAATGCAGTGAATATGTATTTTTCAGGGTGTTTCGTTGTTTTCGCTTGCGGTGGCAAGTTTTTTCTACCCTGTCGGCGATCTAGCGGTATATTTTCCATTTCACATGGTGGATATGAGTCTGAAGGCAATGTGTGTCACGTGTATGACCCGATATAATGCTTCAGAATGATAATAAATAGCTAAGACCTTAGGGTATGGTTAACCCACCGTAACGCCTCGTTACGGTGGGTTACCCCACCGTATCCCCAATAGACATTCTTATCAAGGAAGATATACAAAACCCGAGTAGCACATCTGCTGAAATTGCGGGACTGCGATTTCTACTCACAGAACAAAAAGAGAAACTTCTCAGATCTATTACTCCAATGGTACATGCCATTGACTCCATGGCGGCAATATCTGCTGTGACAAAGGATGGCAGTTCCATGAGTGCTCGGGACAAATTACGTGAAGCTAATCGCAGAGATGTGCAGGCTGTTCGCCTACTGTTAGAAGAACTTGGGTTTTACAGTGAAGGAGACCACAGCAAAATCATCCTCAAATGGATTAGGGGTCACAATAATGACAAAGTCCATGATAGAGTGGACCGTACTGCTAAAAGAGCCTCATTCAGAGGGGGCTGTCTAGACATCTCCCGCTACGACCCTGCAGAGGAACTACCCTTCTCGTTATTCTTTTTTGAGGTCCCTATCTTAGGCGATATCCGTAGTCACATTAGAAGAATTCAACGTCTCTCACACTATCATAATTGGAGAACTCTACAGTCTCAAGGGAAGTACTTGAGAATGCTCAACGAGAATAACACCGCCCCTACGAAAGATATTTCCAAAATAACACCTAAAGCTTTCACCGCTTCTAGAAGCAGAGAACTCCTGGGTCTCCAAGCCTCTCCAGCACGTTTATTTAAACTGGGGAAAATCGGGACTGAAAACTGCCCCTACTGCTAACAAAATACAAAATGCACCTTCGAACACATCCAACTGGAATGCTCAGGACATAATAATAGCCTGCATAGTCTTAGAACTACCCAAGATGGCGAACTAAGGAAAATCATTGCTGAAGAAATCTCAGAAAAGCCTAAACTCCTAAACCCTGGAAAAGGTACCACATATATCAAAACAGAGCCATCAAAACTTTTTCCACTTGCTGACCTTAGACAGGAAATGAAGGAGGAATTATACTTACACGCTCTCCCGGAAGCTAGCATGTACCGACCATCAAGTTCAAAAAAGAATACCATTGCTGTGGCCGCTAAACCTGAAGTGGACCATGTCTCAGGGAAAATTAAATATCCCGAACTCCAATATGTCCAGAAGAAAGAGTTTTGGAAACTTTTGGCCTGGCACCGCCTTTCCAACAAAGCAGTTCCCTGCTCACTTGCGGAGTACTCGAATAGGGCACACGATATACACGAAGCACTCAATGCATGTAAGTTTGAATCGGGGGATCCTAAAAACTGCTACGCAATCAGAAGAAGCCTTTTAGATATTTTGGTGGATGACAGGAACCTTGACAAAAACGGCTGTGAACTTTTCTCCAACCCACTAAATGCCCACCCTAGAATTCACTCGAGAAGATGCATACCCACTACAAGAATGAAGAAAGCTCTCAGGCCCTTTTGCCACCATGGGAAAATTGGCTTTGATGGTCTCGCTTGGGATGCCTACGTGGATCCGATAACAGGCATCGGCAGAATCGTTTATGGAAATCCCCCCTTTGATGGGAAAGAAAAGGGCAAATCATCGGCGGTTATGACTACCTTGGAAATGGGACATAAAGCGGCCAACACCGTCCCCGGATTTTCAGGAACATGGATTCTTCCGCTGTCTCCTAAAAACCAAAAGAGATGGTTCGACAAAGGTTTTAAACTTGTTTTCAGATTCCCGCATAACACTATTCCATTTATCCCGCATGGTTATTGGACGGGTGATGACCCCTACGTTCTTCCAGGTGGCGGATGCTATAAGGATGACTTTTCGGATGTCGTTATCATAGCTATAGACAGTGCACCCAGTGATACTCAACCAACCTTTGATTGGAGGCCTACACAGAAAAAGATTGCCAGATGGTTCCTCAATGTCCTTCCTAAGTCCAGAGTCACGGAGAAGAGGCTAGAATACACAGGAGTCAGCCCTGATATTTGGAATGAAGTTATGAACGAAAGCGACAAAGTACTTCCTTCTTCGCTTTGCCCATGGCCCACTCAAGACCCTCCCTATCATCAGAGTGATGCTGAGCATTATTATGGTGGTCACCATGTCACGACAATCACCAACGCAAATTCAAAGCCCTTTATTAGCACCGTGAAATGGCCCAAAGTACTTACACTCATGGGATACCTCCCTCCTCTTTTTGGCACTGTCCTCAACACGATAGGTGTTCCCCGTGGCAAGATTAAACCTCTCCTCAAAAAACGTTCAAGAATCTGTAGGCAACACACCAAAAATAGGCGAGACGTGTTTCTGTTAAACACCACTACCACCTTAAACACTGACCCGCATACAGTTGACATCTCGAGCAGTGAGACCATGACAGAAACAGAAACTGTGCAGCAATCAAACGACTTTCTTCAAACCCTTCTGCAGTAATTTTCAAAAGTCTTGCAATACAAGATGGTCCCCTGTCCCTTAGGGAGCCCCCTCCCTCTCCCCGCCCCCGACCCCCTTCCTCAACGTCTCCAAATACCCCCTTTATTCTTCGACTTCCTTCCCCACCGCTCAGACTCAGCCACCCCTCCACTCACCCGGCCATGGCTGCTTCTCCATCTTCTAGAGTTTTTAGCTTAGCACCTAGCCTTTTCTCTAGATGTCACCCTGCTGAAAAGTGGGTTGAGCCCCTTTGTGGGCGCGCTATAGTAGAGGGAGTAGCCCCTGGTGTTTTCACTAGCCTGCCCGCACTCTCAGGACTTTGTCCCCTTTGCTAGCGTAAATGTTTTATTATTATTATTTTTTCCTTAGTTCGCCATACTAGAATGTCCTAGTGACACAGTGAAAACGCTGAACGCCGTAGGGTTTGAGCGAGGCAATCGGGTATATCAAAAGATAGAAATGAATACACGACTCTCGGGCTATCTAAGCTCTGAGGCCGTCACTAGGCAATCATATCGTGTGTCACAGTCTAAGCTACCGAAGTCGAACTACTGAGTACAGGTAGGAAGTCACTGTACTGTCACTGTCACTGTCATACGTCATACGTGATACTGAACTACTGAATCTCAGCACACCACCTCGGCTGAGGTGGCACAAGAATGTGAAACAGGTAGCTAATGCAAACTAAGAGGTCCCCGTCCACGGATCAGGACAACATCAACCAAAGGGCCGACCTGCCGCCATCCCCGCTTCCGGCTAACCCTCTACAGTAAAACGCGGTATATAAGAAATTGGGTCTATAAGAAACTAGCCGCTAGTTTTTTTTCCTATTTGTCTAAGAAACTCTAAGAAACTAGCCGCTAGCATGATGCTCCGCTCGCCATCCAAAAAGCTATGGATTAAGAAAGTAAACCGCTAGAAAACGAGAACTCCCCCTTTGAGATAATTAGCCTATTTAAGAAACTGACCGCTGGAAAAAATTCAGATTCAATAATTCATAAGCTAACATGCTAGTGTGTGTTATCGATAGTGATCGAAGTACAATGTTGCTATTATTGTTTGCCCCTACCCACGATCGTTAATGCCCCTACTAAACGTTTTAGGGACTTCGTTCAGTGTGTTTTTTACTCCTGCGTCCATGCTTTTCCCCACTGAATTAAGAAACTGCACGCTAGAGACGGTAGATGAGATGTGAACTTTGGCAAATTAAGAAACTTTGCCGCTAGAGCGTGAGCTGCGCACCTACCTCCACATAAGAAACTGGGCGCTACAACCGTATCGAGCAAATTCCAATGCAGAACATTATCCCTATTTAAGAAATTGACACGCTGAACTCGATAAATCCAACGACCCAAATTTAAGAAAATCGCCCGCTGACTTGAGGAATTTCGGACCCACCCAATAAGAAACTAGCGGCTGGCGTTTTCGGGTCAGTTTCTTATATATCGCGTTTTACTGTAAACCGAATGCTAAAGTACTAGTATATGCATGCCAACTAGGTGGACTGCCACAAGGATATGAAAATAGTGACTGGTCTCCGCCAGATCTCGCTCCCCGATAGATACTCTCATCTGATGCTGCTCAGCTCGACTGCCAACCAGTACTCGAGGTCATAGAAGATGTCAAAGAGGTACAGGATGTAGTCAAAGGCCAGAATCCAGTCAGATGTGCTTAAGGTCAGAGTAGAGCTGTCGGTGCCTAAGGACTCATAGGGCAGGTCATAGGTACCAGTCTGTCCACGAACACAAAGTCCAGTCCAGAAGGGCACCACGTCAAAGGGCATCAATCCAGTCAGACCAGAAAGACCCCTTGCCCGACCGCTGCCGGCTCATAGGCCTGCAGCTCAGCCGGACAGAGGACCAGAGAACCTAGGAGTCACCCGCACCACCGGGGTGCGGGCGGATCACGTCCATGAAGGACTCGATCATGCTGATGATCACCCGCACCTTGTCCTTGAGCCCAGGAAGAGGCTTGGTGAAGATATCAGCCAGGTTGAGTAAAGTGTTGATGTAAACAGGCACTAGGTACCCAGCACACACCCACCCCCGAAAGCAGTGAAAACGGATCAACACATGCTTAATCTTGGTGGATAGCATGACATTCCTCAGAATGGAGGAGGCCGCCTGGTTGTCAATCATGACAGCCACCGGGAGCTCCAGCCTGGGAATGAAGGGTCCAGAGGTACCATACATGCCAGACCGCTGAGAGTGGTACTCCCGCGGACCGTCCTCGTAGCCCGTGCCATCATATGGTACTGGCACCGCGTGAGGCAGGGCATACAGGCTGCTGTCAGGAACAGGCTCAGCCTCCCGGTAGTGTAGGGGGGAGGCGGGGCCCATCTGACCATGACCCATAGCATGATTCTCGAAGAACGTGGCCGCCCTCTGCATCCAAGAAGTGTCAGCTGCAGGGAAGGCCGTAGACAGAGCCAGAGCAGACACACCCGGCTCCTGCTGCGTAATTCTGATAAATCCGAACATCTCCACAATCATATGGATAGCAGACATGGCCCGCTGCCCAACCACAGAGGCGGCCACATACTCAGATCCAGTGGAGGACATCTCAGCATCAGTCTGGCGGGCACATACCCAATGAAGGACCATGCCGTTGAGGAACACAATGCCTCCCGAGTAGGAGAGACACCCGTTGAGTTTGTCACGAGCATGGTCAGCATCCGAATACACCTGTATTGTGAGCACAGAAAGCGGTGCACTGGGGTAAGCATAACGGATACGGTAGTGCCGTGTGAAGTATAGATACTGAGCCACTCTCTGAAGTGCCTCCCAGGCCTGAGCCGAGGGGCATGAGGAGAACTGTGCCAGATATATGACTGAGTAATACACATCTGGCCTGGTGCACCGCGCAATCCACAGCAGGGACCCAAGCAGTGAGAGATACGGGGTGACAAGGGTGAGATCAGGGTGCTCCGGCTTCTGGATAACGAGGTTCACATCCATCGGATTGTGAAAGGTTTTGGCCGGAAGCTTGAACTTGGACATGAGCTCCTTGATCTGCCTGGTTTGGGACAGTGCAATGCCCCACCGATCATAGTCAACCGCAAGCTGCAGGACGGCTGTCATACGGCCAAGACTCTTGCTCTTGAATGCCGCCTGGAAAGCTGCCCAGAAAGCCTGGTGGAAGGCATCATCACATGTCAGCCCGAAGTCATCCACGTAGACAGCCACGAAGGCCACGAACACAGAGGTCACAATGTAGTATAGGCACGGGTCGTATGTGGACTGGGTGAAGTGCATTCCCTGATAGGTGAAGGACTTCATGAATTTGTTGGCCAGCTTCTGCCAGGAAGCACCAGCCGTCCGTAGCCCGTAGAGAGCATAGAGCAGCTTGGCATAGCCATATCTGCCCTTATACATATACCCAGAGGGGAACCGCACATATATAGGAACCTCCAGACGGGCATGAACAAAGGCCTGACTGACGTCAAAGTGATAGACCATAACCCCCATACCAGCAAAGATAATAGACAGGATGAAGAGAAGGCGGAAGGTGGGCAGGTCTGCTACCGTGCATGCGGTCTCAGCTTGGGTGTAGCCCCAGTGCCATGTGGCAGCCACGGCCATCCGAGCTTTATGAATTTGGACGGGCGGTAGACCATCCCGTGGCTTCCAGGGCTTATTCAGCACAAAGATGGTGCTGGTGGCGATCTCACCGTCGGGTAGCACCTCCACCGGTTCTATCTTACCCTGGTCAATCAGAGGCTGCACCTCCCCACCGGTAATAGCCTCCTCCCACTGAGCCCCATCAGGCATAGACAGTGCCTGGCGGTACCCACCCGGCAGTGGCAGATCAGGAGCTGCAGTGTGGTACAGGCGCTCGGCGAGGTCAGCAGAGATATGACAGAAGCTGAGTGTGCCGCTGGCTGGCAATGTACCGACCGTGTCCTCTGGTGGGACCACATAGTGCGGAAGGAGCCACTGGTCCTGCTCCGGGTGGTCGGAGAAGGGAAGGTGGCAAGCACTGTGGGTATCAGGGAACACCACCAGACCGGCACGGAGGTCCATGGCATAGGCACGTGGGGCAGTCACATCACCGTAGGCCATAGGCCGGAAGAGCACCCCATAGGACCTGGACCGCCTCATGTCCGTGGACACAATGAGTGCCGGATACAGCGGATCACCGCGGGCCTCCTGAGCCTTAGCCAGAGTCCAGAGCGGGCAGTGTTGATTGACACAGTCAATGACCCTGCGGCGGTCCAGCCAGTGGACCAAGTCAAACCAAGCAGTGCCCGCAGGGTCAGCCATGACATACTGCTGGGCGGTGGTCCAGAAAGTGTCCTGCTGAACCAGTGTCAAGCAACTGCACGGTGGCATAGGTCTCACCGTCCCGGGTGTCATAATAGGCAGCCACGGAATGGACTGTCACCACCATGTCAGTGGTGTAGTCCTTCCACGGCTCCGGCCTGTCACTGGGCACGGGTGCGGAGTGCTGCTCGTCGGGAGCGGGGGCAGGGAACGATGACATCACCTGCCCGAACTCTGAGTAGTTTCTGATGAAGTCTGGCCGGCCCTCGGAAACAACCTTGTTTCTCTCCAGGTCCAGTACCTTGTAGGCCGAGGACCTGAGGCTGATGCCCACAAACCGCCCCTGCCAGGCCCGGGGGGTCCGCTTCTTGGAGACCCCCGGATGGCGGGCCCGCATCTGCTGAGCATCCATGGCCACAGTGCACAGGGTGCCGAATATCTCGATACGGGAGTAGGTAAAGTGATAGCCCATAAGGTGATAGAATGGCACCACGGCGTCCCGCCCATGAGGCAAGATATCCCATAGCAGGCAGGCATGACTGTCTGCAAGAGGCCAGTAGGTCAGGTCCATACCGGCTGTCTCCAGGAGTGCACGGGAGACCGACGAGATCTTACCAATCACATATTCAGCCATGAAGTTCTGCCAGTGCAGGGTGGGTGACGACTGCAGGTGTTTGATGCCATGGTGTTTGTACATACAGAGCCTGTGCTGCAGGGTCACACAGCTCCGGGGCACAATCAGTGCGGAGAACCAGGCCAGTACAGGCAAAGCCGTGATGAACAACATCTGCCAGGAACTGAGCCAGGAGGAAGCTGTATGCCGACTTCTCAGCAGAGAAGTAGCAAAGTGTAAACCTCACAGTGAACTCCACAAAGGTCCAGCGGTACCTCGACCCGTCATAGCCAATAGGCGTGATCGGGCCTGTAGCATCAGCAGCCCACATAGACCCAGGCTTCTGAGCTCTGTATCTGTCAGCCGGAGGGTGCTTCGGACTCGGCTGCACTGTCCGCATACGGGCACACACAGCACAGGCCTCAGCACAGGTCCTGTGAGACAGCAGCTGCTCCCGGGTAACTGTAGTGCCAGGCCGGGCGATGTCAACACCAAGGTCCATGAGCTGAGCCAGCCTGAGACCATGAGCATGAGCATATGCGGAATGGCACCACCTCTCAGGGGTGAACCTCATGGACGTGTACTGATCACGGTAGATGATAGCCACCGGGAACGGGGTACCAGCAATGAAGACACGGTCCCCCCCGCCCTCCGAGCCAGCCGACTGAAGGGGCCGTCCAGCATAGGTGTGCTCACGACGGTAGCTGAATATGCCCTCCGTGCCAGCCGGATACACATGTAGCACCTCCCAGTGAATAAGGTGCTGCCTGAAGGTACTGAGGTGTGACTGGGGAATCAAGAAGAGGAATACCGTGTGCTCGGGGTCGGTTGCAAAGTCCCGGTTGGCCTTCTTGAGCATCCGCTCACAGGTGAGTCTGTCAAAGGGCGGGTTGCCATATATATAGGCACCGGCCCAGAGGTGACCCCAGCAGGAATCAGACAGTGAATACCTGACTGGGCAGGTCTGGTTGTTACCCACGCCGGGGGGGAGGTCGTCTCCGAAGAGGGAGATGTCAAAGTTGTGTTCCCCGGTCTTGGCCAGTGCAGCGGGCGAGCCCTTCAGGAAAGCCCACTTGGCATACTCTGAGCGTGCCCACATCCAGTCACAGATCTCACCGGTGCGGACACGTGAGACAGTCTGGGTGAGTGCACTGGCTGCCCCCTCAGGGACCTCCGCCCACATATAGTCTGTGCCAGAGTCAATGATCCGATAGACACGGCCAGTAGGCAGGTGGGTGTAAGTGAGGGACACAAGGTCAGGGGACCCGAAGCCGAGGGAAAGCATAACCCGAGAAGACAGGAGAGTGCGGCAGCCGGCTTTATAGTGTGAGTTTGGGAGAACGAAGTGGTCGATGGCTCCGTCCTGGATACAGACCCCATACAGATGGAATGTCACAGTAGCATCCGTCCTGTGTGACCCAGCCGTGACCATGGTGAAGGCCGCCGTACGGGTGTAGTCCACGTCGGTGCAGGCCGACAGGTCCCCGCACATGACACATGTGGCTCCAGAGTCACACACGATGCCCCTGTCAACCCGGACGGGTGCAGGGACAGCACTGGCCAGAGAACTGAATCCAGAAGCAGCCCACTCCTCGTCGGGCACGTATAACGGAACTGACTCTGCACTGCCATAGACCAGAATACCAGTATAGCCAGCGGGTACCAGAGGGTAGACCACTGTAACTGACCCAAGCTGACCAGACAGTACACCAAGCTCCACAGAAGCATACGTACCCACAGCATAACCAGAGACCAGACATAAGCCGGTATCACCGGTAGCCAGTCCATCAGCTGAGAAAAGCTGACCAGCAGAACGGCCGACGGACCCCCCTGCTGGCGGGGTAAGCTGACTGACTGACTGACTGACTGACTGCCTGACTGACTGCCGCAGACCCAGAGAGTACCCAAACAGTAGTGCCGAGGTACACAGAGCCAGGCTACAGATAACCAGAACAGCAGTCCAGACTGGTGAGGAGCGGCGAGATGTACGGGGCTCACCCGCCGGAGGCTGGGTTGTTGAGGGCTGGTGCCCGCCCGCTGGTGACTGCCGGCTGACAAGGTGTCGCCAGGTGCGTACGGGAGTCCCGGCACCAACGGCAGGAAGACAGGCCGAGATAGCCAGACCCCAGGTGATAGCATGCCAAAGCACCAGAGCCCGTGGGTGCACCTCCAGCACAGCACCGGAGGCACCACCAGACTGCACCGCATCTACCGTGCCAGAGAATGCTAGAATGCACAGCAGACTCATGTACATGAAGTGACCCGCCCCATAGGGCCTGCGGCCCGGGCCACCCGGACCCCTGGGCCGGGACTGCGGTGCCGTGCTCACCAGCTGCACAGCTCCAGGGAATTCGGTGTTGGTAGTTGTGATCTGCACGTCGGCTGCCGGCACCGCTGGCTGCTGTGGCTCAACACTGAAGTGCTGCAGAGACACTGCAGGGTCCGGAGGCTGGTGCACGGCAACATGGAGCTGAGTAGGTGTCATCTCACCGTCGGGGCAGTCCCCATCGTCAGGGTCCTGGTACGAGTTGAAGCGGTTGACAGCGTCGTAGTCCTCCGAGCGGCCACATGAGTCCCAGATAGCCCACTCCGACTCAGTCCACGGATCCTCACTGTCAACGGCAGAGTGCGGCACAACGGCAGCCGCCTGAGCCGCGGGGAGGTCAAGCGGTGCCTCCCCGAGCTCCAATGAGTAAGAGTATAAGCATGACTCATACACCTCCTCCTCCGGGTCGAGGAAAGCCGCATCCAGCTCTGACAGGATGTCCGCAATAGGCGTGCCCCCGGGGTGGAACCCCGCCACATGCGCACTCTGCACCCCTCCAGGGCAATCACGGCGGAAGTGAGTGAGGGCCGCCACAGGCCCAACACTGGACCGTGTGGCGGCCCTGTGCATCCCGTGTCACCCGCAAGGCAGTCGGCGAACCACCGGATGCAGGCTGCCGCTGCCCCGGAGTCCGCGGTGGAGGGGCATGAGGGGAAGGGTGAGAGCCCTTCCTGTGCCCCTTCATGTTCTGTTGTCGATTCTTCCCGCCGCGGGCCGGTCTGGCGCGGGGAGCTGTACCCCTGTCGCCCCCAGACCGGTGAGCACCCTGCCCGGCTGCCTGCGGCTGAGCATCCCGAGTCTGTGGCGGGTGTCTGGTGGCTACTGCCCCGCAGTCCTTGTGGTAGGACCAAATCGACGATTTGGTCCTACCACGAGGACCATTGTTCCGATAATTTAATTGGCCATCTCCCGTGATTTGTGGTGTCTAACCAATGAAAGGTGGTATATATAGGTCCTATATTAATTTATTTGAACGCTGGTTTGGCCTATATCCATCTCATATATCCATGACGAACGCATTTCAAACCTCTACACTCAAATTTTTCAAAACGGATTTTTTGGAACATTCAAAATGTGGCTAATTAGTGACTCATCTTCAATAATTTTTTACCAATCATATATCAACACTACACCTGCGCGGATACCATCAAATTGAACCTATACATATGTCCCAATCATATTTGGGCGGTAGGGCCGGTTGGAATGCATATATTGGCTCGTTGGCTCGTTGGCTTCCCCTCTAATATATTGGCTCGTTGGTTTCCCCCCTAAAACAGTGGTCACGCGAGCTGACCAGCCAGCCATCATAATTGCTTGCTAGAGGGCATATATCGCAAGGTTGGTGTGAGCGGCACATTAAATCTTCAAGTATATATGTATTGCGAATTTCTGAAAGTCTAACATCATCCAAATATCTTATTTTTCGACTGGCGTGTACATTTTAGAATGGATGAATGCCAATTTCTAAAGTCCGAAATTCACTAAATTCGGAATTTGCTTTGTGTTGAACATGCGCCATGCTGAAATAGAGCGGAAATGATGATGAGGGTGCGAAGTAACCGATTCAGTTATCTTATTTGGTCATAAACTCAAGATGTATAACCATGAGAATCACCGTGAGCCCCCCATGTGACTCCTAATACTCAAAATAACGGTGGTCCTTGTGGTAGGACCACCATTTTCTTCAAGCTTTTGGTGAAATTACACCCCTAAAGCGTGTCGTTCAACCACACACCTAAAGTCTCATGGGGGCCGCCGCTATAAGAAATAAAATTCATTTAACTCATAAATATCATGTGCAAATGTTGCCTGTGCCTCAAATAGTCGATTTAGTGATCGAAACCGCAATTGCACATTGGTCCTTGTGGTAGGACCATGAATTTGGGTAGTAGCCACTGGGCTCGTCACGTCTGCGGCCACCAACAATGCGAGTCTGCCCCTACAAATTTAGAACCTTGTGTCTACCTTGTGTTTACCTTGTGTTTCGAGCCAAGTAGGGCCCTACTTGGGCAATGTCGGCAGTAAAATGGCAAAACCAACCAAAATCGGGTGAAATGAAGTTTCCGATAGTTTGTTTTTTATTGTTGATATCGATGGTTTGGGTCGATGTAAGACATATGGAGCGAAGTTTTGGGTGGAATGGCTTTGGTAACCTCACTTTTTGAGGCCTCAAAGTTGTGCTACTCGGTACCTGCCCTGTACTTGGGGCTGTACCTGGGCTGTACTTGAAAACATTGGAAAAGAATATTTTTGGAATCTGTTTTTTTGGGCTATTACGCTTATTTAGTCCTTACTATGGACAGTCTCCAAAGATTTAACGGAAAAAACATTTTACACTTCCTGTTACAGCACCTCAAAGTTAGGTCAGTATGGGCATTGGGTAGGTAAGGGGTAAGTAGGGGGCAATACCTACCCTGTACCTGGGCTGTACCTGGGCTGTACTTGAAAACATTGGAAAAAAATATTTTTGGAATCTGTTTTTTTGGGCTATTACGCTTATTTAGTCCTTACTATGGACAGTCTCCAAAGATTTAACTGAAAAAACATTTTACGCTTCCTGTTACAGCACCTCAAAGTTAGGTCAGTATGGGCATTGGGTAGGTAAGGGGTAAGTAGGGGGCAATACCTACCCTGTACCTGGGCTGTACCTGGGCTGTACTTGAAAACATTGGAAAAAAATATTTTTAGAATCTGTTTTTTTGGGGCTATTACGCTTATTTAGTCCTTACTAAATGAGTAAAATAGTCCTTACTAAATTAAGGCCCTACTTACCCTTGTTTATGTATAGACATGACCATATTTACCTTGTACTTGAGTATAGATACATGATAGGTAGGGCCCTACCCACCCTTGTTTATGTATAAACATGGCCTTACCGGACTAGTACTCGAGTATAGATACATGATAGGTAGGGCCCTACCTACCCTTGTTTATGTATAGACATGGCCATACCTACACTGTACTTGTATATAGATACATGCTAGGTAGGGCCATACTTACCCTTTTTATGTATATACACAAACTGATGCTATCTATTTACACTACACAAATGCCATGTCGTACTGCAGGCCTAACTACTAAGCAAGCTCGTCCTCGCTAGGATTTTCATCCTGGACATTCTGCTCGAAGAAATCTGCTCGAGGGTCAAGAACCACCGCAGTTTGCATGCAAGGATGCTTCACAATTACTACTTGCGACGCGATCTGATCTGCGAGCATGAATGGCTCTGTGGTATCGAAGACGGTGTCAGGGTTCTCGGGGTCATCGCAAAAGAAACAGCCAGTGACGCTGTCCGGGCCAACTATGGAGTTCATCCGGTTATACATGGCGATCTTCGCTTTTGTCGGCTTCTGCAGCCATGCCGCCTTGACAAATATGTACTCGACCCCACCAAGCTTGATGGCATAGACGTCTTCAAGACGGGCGAGCCTGGCACGCATGTATAATTGAGGAATTAGTTTGCAAAAACTACTGGAATCGTCTGAACATGGCCATGTTTACCCAGTGTATCTAAAGAAACTAGGTGAACATGGCCCTGTTATCACAATACATTACTAGGTAGGGCTAGAACATGGCCATGTTTACTCATTAATCATAAGCAGAAAGGCACGCACCTATCAGTCTCTTCCTCTTCACTTGTTCCACGCACGCGTTCGATGAAAAAAGAGCGGAAATAACACTGGACAGTTTTGAACTTCTTGTCCACAGCAGCGATGCGGAATCGCATGTTACCCACTTGTACCTTGTTAAACCTGCGGCACTTTGTGGGGCAACCACGCAACAACTCGATTTCGTCGGGAG
>LGRX02026507.1:0-60755 GCA_001247695.2 Cymbomonas tetramitiformis | reverse complement strand
CCTTAGGGTGCAGGCGGGCGTGCCAAAAAAATCGGTCATTTTGGTGAAAAAACAAAGTTGAGCTCAAAAGAAGGGGGCTTGGGCGCAGACTACAATGGTGAAAACGGTTTGTTGAAAGGTTGTAAAGGCCTTGGAAAAAAGGCCTTTATTATGTGGAACTTCAACTTGCGAGAACAAAAAACAAAACTAGAAGACGACGGAAACTTGCGTTGCCCTGGGGCATGGTCATGCGCGCGGCGCGATTCGAATCCGACTGATCGACGAATCCAACGCCTGGCGATCGAAAGTGCCAAAGTAATTTCAAATTGGGGCGTCCGATGCGAATGCGAAATGCGTTGACCTCGAGTGACCGCGAATCCCGCTTCCCTTCCCCTTCTCATCGATCCACGGAAACGCAGGCGGCGTACTGCGTGGAACGGATACGAGGGAGGGAGGTGGTGCTTTACCTTGCAGGAAGTAGTCAAAACGGTTTATTAAAGCGAGCGATACCGTTTTAAGGCTAAAATTTACTGCTGCCTGCGAAGCACCACCTCCCTCCCTAGAAACGTAAGTGATTTGAAAAATGCCGAGCGGCATGTTATCCTACGACCAATTTAAATCTGCCCGCGCGAAAATGGGCAAGCTCGCGGACAAGGAAAAGTACCGGCAATACAAGCGCAAGTATGCGCTTTTAAATGCGTCCGACTCCGAGAGCGGTGGCTCCGAGGACACGGACGAGGACGAGGAGGAGGAGGAGGAGGAGGAGGAGGATCCGGGGGCCGAAAGCAAGAAGGGGAGTGGGCTTGACCGCTTCGCCCTTGCGATGGCCAAGGTGAAGTCCACAGGGGATTCAGTTAAAAATCTTCAGAAAGCGCAAAAAAAGGAGGGGAAGGAGGCGGCGCAACACAGGAGAGACGTCTTCCGTGAGTAACCCAGCCGAAATCCCGCTTGAAAAACACTTGCTAGGGTGTTAGAACATTGCACGAACACAGCCCTGTTCGCCCACCTTCCAGTTGTAGGCAGGGGGTGTACACTGCGTAAATAGGGCAATGTTTGGGTAGTGTCCTGCTTGTGTTTTATGTTGTCCTGTCGCAGGAAGTTCAGATGCTAACGTGTGGGGTGTTTGTGTTTGATTTCACAGACGATATGGTGGTGAAGGGGCATGTAAATCCCTTCCAGGGTCTGGATAAACAGACCCTGGCTAGGGATAGGTTCCGCCGTCGAATGGCGGAACTAATGCCCCTCACCGCCACGTTGGGCTCAAGTGGGGACAACCAGCATATGAAGTTGTCCACCTTGATGCAAAATTTGAGGCGCTGTCACAAGTGGGGGAGGTGGCGCCTCAAGGCGGGGGAGGTGCATGTCTGGGTATGCAACATACCCGGGCATGCATACACCACCGCCAACGTGGAGGTGTTTTCCCAAAAGAAAGGCCAACCCACAACGGCCGAGATCAAGGCCGGGGTGGAGGCTGCGGGTTTGACCCAGAACGGCGACGTCCCAACGGAAGGTGCGTTCTTTGCTTGAAATAAGTTTTGTGATAAGTTCTTCGTTTCTTATGTGCAAGTAAGGCCCTGTTCGCACCGTTTAGTACAGAAGTACTATACAAGTAAGGCCATGTTTACACACTACCTATGCAAACATGGCCATGTTTGAAACTAACTTAGTGTTGGTCGTGGCAGCAGAGGATCGGAAGGCAATCCTGCGGGATCTTATCGACGCCAAGGAGGAGGAGGAGGAGGAGGAGGAGGAGGAGGCCAGGGGCAAGGGGAAGGCCGAGCCCAAGGGCAAGGAGAAGGCCGAGCCCAAGGGCAAGGAGAAGGCCGGGCCCAAGGGCAAGGAGGCCATGGCGGGCAAGGGCAAGGAGCCCATGGCGCCCAAGCGCCAAGGGCTCAAGGTGGCCGAAGCCCGAAAGCGGGCGGCCGAACAGGAGGTGCTTGAGCACGGCCGCCTCAAGGTCGGCGACCACGCCTTGCTCATGGCTAGCGAGGACCACGAGGTGGAGGATGAGGAGAAGAGGTGGAAGGCGGGGACACCCGATGTTCCCACCTCTTGGTACAACGACGACCTCACCCCGCAGGTCCACACCCCCCTGCTCTGCGGGGTGGTGGTGGAGACGGTGCCCAAGAAGCCGGCATGGCACTTTGGGCCCCAGGTGGCGGGGGGGCTCCCACGCGACCAGCTGTGCATCAAGGTAAGACCCGAACATGGCCCTACCTGCAATGTTTTCCTACGAAACCGCTTAAACATGGCCATATTCGGACATGTTTACACTGCGAACTAACTTACGCGTGTGCTTGCAGATCACGGAGTTCCATTGGACTCTGTACGACCCGGTCCACCAGGACCGGGTCAAAAAGGCACTACTCTACCTGTTCGGACAGGTGGAGGAAAAAGTGCCTGAGAAGGCAGAGTTCAAGAGGCACCTCGATGACTTCCTCAAGGGGAGGTTCGCTACGGGGAGCCTCTTGTGTTGCGTGCCATGGGAGCAAGCAACACAAAGGTACGACGACGGAAAGGAGTTGTTGTACTACCACTCCGGGAAGCCCGACGGGCTGAAAGTGCCTAAACTGGCGGGAACCTCCGCGGAGGACGAGGACGAGGACGAGGAGGATGGGGACTATGTACCCCCGGCGGATGATGATGCGCCCGAAAAGGGGGATGAAGAGGAGGACGAGGACGAGGACGAGGACAAGAAGGAAGAGCCTCCTTCTCCTGAGCCTCCTTCTCCTTCTGCAAAAGGCAAAAATAAGAGAAAAGTAGACAGTCCTGCAGTGAAAGGGAACAAGAGGAGCAAAAAATAGAAAAATGTACACTTTCAGTAAATATTTTTAATTGAAAAATCATTCAAACATTGCCATACTTACCCTGTACTTGAGTACAGATACATGATAGGTAGGGCCCTACTTACCCTTGTTTATATAAACATGTAATATACTTAATTCCGTACTTGAGTATAGATACATGATAGGTAGGGCCCTACTTACCCCTGTTTATGTATAGACATGGCCATATTCTACCGTACTTGAGTACGTATACATGATAGGTAGGGCCCTACTTACCCTTGTTTATGTATAGACATGGCCATACTTGCTCCAAGACTTGAGTATAGATACATGATAGGTAGGGCCCTACTTACCCTTGTTTATGTATAGACATGGCCATACTTACCCTGTACTTGAGTACAGATACATGATAGGTAGGGCCCTACTTACCCTTGTTTATGTATAGACATGGCCATACTTACCCAGTACTTGAGTATAGATACATGATAGATAGGGCCCTACTTACCCTTGTTTATGTATAGACATGGCCATACTTACCTTGTATCTACCCATTTTCTAAGTGATTCATGCATTCACGGGCGTACGTATGGTGCGTTAGACATTGGGTAGGTAGGGGGTAGGTAGGGGGTAAGTAAGGCCAAAAACCACGACCAAACATGGCCCTACTTGGGTTGTGTTGCGCCGCGGAAAAACTGACTAAACATGGCCATGTCTGGTCGTGGTTTTTGGCCATCCAGACACAAGGTAGATACAAGGCAAACATGGCCCTACCTACGATTCCTAAATTTGTAGGGAAGCGCCCGCGATACCCTTCCAGCATCCCGAGAAAATCGCCATCGAGCGCAATGCCACCTTGGTTCGACTGATAGAGGCGCCCGCGTTGGCGATAGAAGCTGCCGGGGCTGCCGCCGTCCCCGCTATACCGGTGCGCATCCAACGCCGAATTGATCGAGCGCCGATAGAAGTGTACAACGGTAAACGGAAACACCAAGGTCGAGCCCAAAAGCGAGCAGAGCAGTACGTGGACAACGCCCAGTGGGAGGTCACCTACGGCCAGATGACAGTCGGCAGCTTTGCGGTGGCTCTCGCGGTGGAATCTGAAAACGACAAGTTCGCTTTCCGCGTACAACTGAAGCGAAGCGAATGGTCGGATCCGTTGTACTTGGTGAAGGTGGAGGCGCGCTATCCGTCAACTCAACAGCTGCAATATCGCTATTTCCAACCCAAAAAGCACACCGACACCAAGAAGAAGCACCTCGGCAAGCAACTTGCGAGTCACGTAGGAGCTTTCGCAGCGCCACCGGGGCACCGACCGTCTACCGAGACTTTCGATAAGAATGAAATAGTGCTGGCATGGAATGTGGATGCGAAAGACCCCGAACGGAGTATACCGAACGAGCAATACGCGCAGATAGTCGTCGCTTTGCTTGCACAACAATCCAAACGCACGCGCAAGGACCTAGGTGACTTGAATGAATCGGATGATTCCGATGAAGACGAAGCTTTTGATAATTGCGTAGCTGTAGCGGTAGCACCTGAAGTGGACGCGTAAAGCAAGACGAAAAGAAAACATGTAAATAATATGTGTATAACGTGTATATAGATTCCGAGTCAAAAGTTCTTTGTGTTTTCACTCCTCCTAGATTTCGAAAAAGTGCATTTGACCTCAATTTTGTACCATAAAAACCATTAAATCTAATGCACAACCTGCACTTGCATGTTCTTGACTGTTAAAATGCGCCTTTTTAATCCTATCATGAGGTAAATAAGGCAATATCATTTTCACATGAGAATATCATTTTCATCGAATAGTGTGTTTCGGGTTCACAACCCAATGGCGGTACCATCTATGATGATGGGAGACGTAAGGTATAAGATGAGGAAGCGTTGGGCTTCAGCAGATCTTCACTCAAAGGCTGCACTCATCACCCGCTATATCTTACACTTGCGTTGCCGTCCAACAACGCAGTGTTAACTTGTATATTGTATAATATGTTCAAGGCTTGTTTATATAGCCGTATCGCGATGTCACACCACGGCCCAACGTTCGATTCCTGATCCGATCTCATTTCTAATTCCGATTCGTCATTCTCGATTCAGATGTCACGTCGACGGACTGACACGATAATTGTTATACAGTACTGTCATACTACTGTACTATCATAGTATCATATTGTCATAGTGTCATCGTGTCATACTACGGTAATCACTCAGTAATAAGAAAACCCGCCAATAAGAAAGTAGCCAGCTTTTTTGATTTCGTCACAATATTTAACACATAACACTCCATATTTAAGATCTCTATATAAATAAGAAAGTTGCTAGGCTGACCTAAAATTCCAGTTTTCTTAAAATCGAGTGTTTACTGCATCATACCCCCGACATCTGATACTGTACTCGATTTCATTGTCTTTCTGATCCCAATGCGAATCCGGCCATTCCCCGAGGGTCTGACTAGGTGCCACGATGACCACCTCACAGTACTGTCATACTACTATAGTGTCATACTGTCATAGTATCATAGTGTCATACCCCGGACATCTGGTACTCATTCTCATCGTGATTTCAAGCCCAATTTCACTGTCATCGTGTCAATCCCAGATTACTCCCGATGACACACACAAACGCATAGACATATCGGCTCACGTTGTGCCTCCGGGCACATAATAAGTCATACAGGCAAGGGTTGAATGTACGCACATAAACCTTTGGGAGTTCCCAGCCGCTCTAGCGGAGTATGCCATACAGCAGGGGATATGTTGCTCAACAATATATGCCGAGTCCCCTCCCGTTGTGGGGCATTCTGCATGGCGCACTCCATCCTCGATACCCAAGTACTCGCAAAATCTCAAACTGAGATCATACGCGGTGTCTATGCACCGAGGCTTCCGGGAAAATTCACACCATTGGGTCGACGTTGGGGACAATTGATTCAACAGACCCGATGCTCAATGAACTTAGGCGACTGTTGTATTGGCCGACGATGGCGTTGATCACCGTTGGTGTTGGGCATACAATGGCCAACGGGGTGTATGTCGATATCACATGCAACTGATACGTTGTACGACGCCGTGTTATTCAACGATGGTTACAACTGACACGTTGAACAACGACCCGTTGATATATATATATATATATATTAACTTATAGCTACGATTATCAACGGGGTGTTGCACAATATTGGACCCGCCTCATTTATCGTTTTACAGGGTGTTGGAACATTGTTGATATACGATGGTACGTATGTACTCTACTGGTACTAGAGTAGATGTATTACACAGGCGATATTGAAGTTGAGCACGAACAGAATGAATTATCAATTATTATGAAATATACTAGTTGCAACTCACAAAGAATGATGTAATATAATACATAATAAACAGGGGGCAGACATATGTTGCAGTTTTGCAATGCATACAAAGCAATATGTCATTTCAGGATGACGTGCCGGAATATCCTAGTTCACTAGATATCAGAGGGTCCCGAACTGTGTGGATAAACTCTCTCATAAGCGATAAATAAACCCTAAGCTAGATATACCCGGAACGGTCTCGCAACGGTCTCGGGAACTAGCCTACCCGTGACACAGCGTGTGTCACAGCACGAACCTATAGATCAGTCAGCAGTCCAGTGTTGGTCCAAGGGGTCTGTCATAGGGGCCTGCACCGGGACTCCCGGTCAGGGCTGCCTATACAGATTCCAGCATGACGTAATGTTACATTCATGAGGTGTGCTGAGTTCTAAGGTACTACACTCACAAATATGCCTGCTAGTATGATCCACACAACAATAAATGCGTGTCGTGCTCTAAACGCAAGGCTGTGAGAATGTGCATATCGTTCACTCAAAAACAATATTATTACCATGTTAAGATCTACACGGTGATTCTCTACACGCAAGTGAAGCACTTCACCGCACGCATGCATATAATACGAGGGGGGTCTAACACGCTATAATCGCGAGTACAACGCGGCGATGTCGCCGGTTTGCGAGTGGAATCATCCACATTCCACAACACGCATTATGGAAACCCATGATGGAACTTGCACAAGACATTTGTCTCACAATTTTTTGGCATATTTAGGGTTCCCGGCGGGAGCGCCCCACGCGCGTATACCATCATCACGCGCGCGGGGGCCGGCGGGAGCGCCCCACGGTACCGGGGGGGGTCGATCCCCCACAAGTGAAATTATAGGCTCTTCCCTATGGCGATTCAACGTCGTCCCGACGCCGACGACGCCCCAACGCCCCGTCGTGCAACGTTGTACATCACCCGTGTTCTCCGACGTTGGTTCAACGGGGCATCGTTTGACGTCGTCCAACGCCAGCAACGGGTAACCAACGTCCCACAACGCCCTATTGACCCGACGTACGTGTCAATGCGGCATCGTCCGACGTTGGATGCCCGCGACGTTGGGCGATGTTGATCAACACACGACGACAACCAACGTTGACCCAATGGTGTACATTTTCCCGGATGGCCTTCCAAGCACCCTGTCATCCCCCAAATATCAGAATTCCAAATTAATGCACACAGCGATGCGTGTAGTGCTCAAATAGAGAGCCATTCCGTGACGCATTTTTTCATGTGAGAATATAGGACACAGCTAGGGGCAGGCGTAACAGCTGTGCACCTTCGAATATCACGCTTCCAATAGAAAGAGTTACATTTTCCTTCTTTTTTTAGGACACAGCGCACGTATATTCCTCCAGTGACTGCGGAAGTGCTCTCGTTATGGCTTTCCCCGTCCTGGATGGTGATGACCTCGTGTGCGGCACAAAAACTTTACACTGGATGAGCGGAATTGTTGCCCTTCGGCATATTCTGTCTCATTCATGCAGTGTCCAATTGCACTGTCCCACTCAACAACCTTCTATCATCCCAAATACACATCACCTTGATAAAGTACATGGCGAATTCGCTAACCTTTCTCGAGTGGTGGGTAAGGGCGAAGATATGCAATCCTCCGGCTCGCCGCGCCGTGAGTGGTACCCCCGCGCGACGCGCCGGGCAGTGCCTAGCATGGTTGTTGCGCCCAACATAGCCGGCCATGCTCCTAACAACTCTCACAATGGGTGATGCCTTTTGTGCCCAACATAGCCGGCCATGCGCCCGAATCCCCCTGAGCAGGCGATGCTTCTTCCAGCCGGTGCATCGGACAGAGGGACGCTAATAATGCACGCAACTCAGCTCACATGATCGTTCCCTGCCTTGAGGAAGCACATCGGGGGGGAGTGCACACCCGTGGAATAAAGTGGGCGAAAGACCACTTACCCCTTTGGTGCCCAGCTTTAGAACGCTCCCAGGCGGGAAATATTGATCTGCACCGTTGACGTAATCGTTGGGGAAGCCATAGAACTAGTCGCCAAAAAATACCTCACACTGGTTTGAAGCCGAATGAGGGGGTTTTCGACACCGTGGGGTACTCCTTCCCTCTGTGTTCGACTCCAGAGAAGTGAATCAGAGGGAGCCCCGCCGCACCTGCAACAACCCGAGAGGAACATCCTACAAAGGGGACACGGTCTATGCCCTCTCCCCCCTCTGGCTATGCGTAGCCGCTGTTGGCCTCCCCCGAGCCGAATAGCTGCGCGTGGCGTGGCCACTTGACAGACTACACACGATTCAGTGCGACGAGGTAGAAGACTGTTCACGAACCAAGGGACTCCTCACGGCGCGGCGAGCCGGGGGGCTGCTCTAGGCATGCTTGGCGCGGCGAGCCGAGGGACTGCTCACGGCGCGGCGAGCTGGGGGACTGAGTATCGCGGTGTTCCGATGAGAACCAGTCTACATACTTCAACAATCATCAGCGCGACGCTATTGCGCCTGGAGCAGTCCACTGCGGCCCTTGCCTGTCGGGGTACTCCGGCTGGGGCGAGTCAGGATGTGTGCACCTCGACGAGTGCTATGAGCCTGGAGCATTCTGTGCCTCAAACGCGCTGTGCATCAATCACGGCGGCAATCGTGGCATTGAATAGTTTCACTTACTCTCTGAACAACAACAAACCAGAAGCCATGTTGAAGATACGTTGCTCAGCTCTGAAGAGAACTTTATTGCAGCCCACAGTTATGCAACATGGGCTTTGCAAAATCACTGAGGTTTCTCTTCCCGACGCTGTCTGCGCGCAGCCATGCCCTGGCCAATTGGACATGCAACTTTCTTGCAACGCAAAAAATGACGATTTTTCTTCAGCAAAAATTACGCACTTTCTAACCGCGAAAAATTTGCACACCCATTCGCTCGTCGCTGGTGCTCGCTCTCCTGGAATTATATGGGATGCTTCCGTCCAGGGGCGTAACGAGACACAGAGCACAATCGTGCGTCCTCAATTGCGCTCGGTCTCCTTTTCTGGCTGTGCGTGGCGATTGCCCTGCAATTATGGGGCTGCCAGCTGTCTCAAACGAAACGCATCTCTTGTCGGGCCGGAGACGGTCTGCCTTGGATCCGCGTCGGGTTGCATCGTGGCAGCGCTTGTTGTCTGCGATGTGCCCACGGAGGTGGTAAAAGATATGCTAGATTTTCTGTCAACGGACTCCGCGCGCCACATATTTGGGCCAATATGGAGAATGTCCCAATATATCCGTACCGCCATCGAGACCTTCCCCTCGCGATGCGCACGAGCGAGCGAGTGGGCGCCTTTTGATTTCCAACACGTATCTCTCGTGTGGTGTAATTCCGCGGTTTCAGCTGACGCAAACCTTCAGGCCGCGCGCCGAACTGATCGAGATTCTGTTAGGCTAGTGCTACATTCCATTCTACTACGAGAGTCCCGTGCTCACTCAAGGGGGTCTCTGGTTGGATGGTGGTCTGAAGGATAAAGTCGGAGAGATCACCTGGGTACACGATATCGTAACCTCCAGCTTCAGGCCATGTCGAGGCTGTGAAAATAGCATCGACGTCCACATACCACCCGCTATCAATTTCTACCAATACTGGGGACCGCAGTCCACTACAGTGGTTAACCAGGTTCGAGGCAACACCAATTTGTCGCCCCAGGTGCTCCTTCCGCGTTTTGTCGTCGCCTTTCTCGTATTCGACGACCGTAACCAGCTGTACATTTTCTGGGGAAATGACATTTAACCCGAGCGGGTTGGCCAACTGTCTTACCAACCGCTCGAGTCCTACATAACGGGATTGTTTTCGGTCTGGCAGAAGCCGTTGAAGACGAACGCCAAGTCCGCCAAGGTGAAAGGTGGCTCTTGCCCGAAAGGTGTCTGACGAAGGACCTCCTTGGTGAAGTCGCTGTTGTAGCCATGGCGGTGAAGACACATCCCTAAAAAACGCAGAAAATATGTATAAACACTGTTTTTTGCGTCAGCAACTCGTTTGCCCAGCAATACTTTCATGTGAGCGTTTTAGTCAATGGAAGCGGCATGCAATTGGAAGATGGTGATGTGGCTCTGCTCGTGACGGCTAGATGAATCTTGAATTCATCGATTTCCGTCAGATTTACAGAAACAATTAAAGGCATTTAAAATGAATTAAACCACACAAGATATTTCACTCATCTTGCGTTCGAACATGACTGAACGCTATCTGAAGCATGCCAACGCGACTCGCAGTGTTGCAACTGCGACTTCCCCGAACGGACACGTCAAAACAAAATATTCCAATATTCCTTCCACGAACCAACGAACGCGGCTCTGACAGTATCCCAAGCACTCGAGTATCGCCTAATATCGCCTAATCGGTCAAGACGTTTAGATCGCTATGACTGTCCTGCGACGTCTTATGAATATTTGTATCGTAGAAAAATTCGGACTGTAAATATTTTGCCTTGTTTTTTTATCTATTTATGTGCCAGTGTCGTGATGTGCAGTGAAATAATTCTGTTCTGCGAAAGCTGAAGTGAACTAAAGTGAAAACGAGTTCGTCTTTGTGTTAATCTGGAAACCTGATTCATGTAGTGACTTTGCACTGTCCGATTCGTAATCCGACAAATAATCCTGATCGTTTACGCATACTGTCATCGCGGGTATATCATGCCGGACCTGACTTTGCCACTAGTTGTACGCGTACAGTGCCATCTGTCATCTCCTAGTTTTGTCACTTCTCCTGGTAGTTTCTGCCAGTTCATTTTCATCTGCTGACGTGACACAAGCCACTTCCACATACAATCCTAAGCATTATGGATGCTGCAGCGACACTTCCCAATTACCTTTCCGGCATCGACTAAGCTTGGCGCATCAAGAGGTGTCCACATGTGCGATTTACCGCTGTCAGTACGCCCAGAAGATGAAAACTCGTTTATTCAAGAACAATAGCTGGGCGCTTGCGCCTGATATTACTGCCCTTATGAACGCAGTCACTGAAATTAAGCAGCGTTCGAAGGCAAACAGGTCACCTTGGAGTCAGTTTCGCCTCTCGCACCCCGACTTCTGTAGAGAGACAGAGAACCTACCACATCGTTCTGGCTCTCAAGAAGTATAAATATGGTCTCGTCGCGATTACATCCACTACTGCTTCACCGGCTACAAGAACCAAAGTCAACAGAAACCACTATGGCAGATGTGTTATTGCCATGGTTCCGTGAAAATCCAATGCACCACATAATCCCACCATTACGACTGTGGTACGTTTTTGCTAGCTGCATTCACCGGTCAAGTGAATCGATAGCAATTGTACAAACTTGTATGTAAACTCTTTTCATCTCCTGACAAAGGCAGGCGGGCTTCAAAGTATAAATGTAATATGTGTACGATGTATACATAGTAGAAACAATCGAAAATAACAAATATATAAATTGTCCGCACAGACCCAACCTACTCACTACTTGTCAAGCTACAGTATTTACCTTCCCTTTGCAAAAAGGCCAGATATATATGTGGCACGCCAGATGACATATGACACACTCTGATCGTATATTCATTACTGGATGGTAGGGCTACATTTTTCAGTAAGCACAATATATAACACCAGCAGAGTGCGCGAGCTGATTCGCTTGACTTCCGGGCCAGACTTGCCAAGAAAGTCTTCATCTTCCCCCAGCACAGGCTACTTCAGGATGACTCCTAAGGTGCTTGCTCTAGTGCTCAAGTGTTTCACACACTGTTCTTATCTATGCCTCAGAGTCTACCTTTAAGCTAGAAGTAAGACCTCAATTGCAACTTGCGAGCACTGCTTCGAACCGCACGGAACTATCCAAGTGTCAATACACATACTCCGCCCCCCTTGTCAATACAGAGATGCTCAGGAGACATCGTCTTTGATGATTCTTGAGTGAGGGGGGGAATAAGTCTGGTCTCGTTTCGGTTCCGTCAGAGAACCCCAGAGGTCACCACACTTAAGAGACCAAGCTCTGTCACAGACGCGGAAATTTACGGCAGAGTCTTCTTGAGGAAGTCAAGTGTGACGAGCGTGAGGGACACGTGTGGGCCAATACGGATCAAGAAGGTTCCGAAGCCTTTGTAGAATCCAAGGGGGCCCTCCTGTTTCAGGATCTTCATTGCACAGTCGATGTTTCCAGAGTACGGCAACTTTCCTTCGGCGTCGGGTTTCATCTTCTGGATACGTGTTTTAATCATATCAAGGGGCAGGGAGCATGCTGCGGCGAAGAAACCAGCGATCATGGAAGCGGGGGCCTCCACATAATACAGGTCGTTCTTGGGCCTGAAGCCATTCGTTGCATAACCCCTCTCATACATATTCTCAGCCTCAGACGAAAGCATCGCAGCTTTGTTCAGCGAGTAAGAAATATATTGTTTCAACGAGCAAGATCTAAAACAATTGAGTCACTTTAACAACGGTGAACGTGATCTGCGAACGCCGAGCACGGCAGAATACAACAAGCGCAGGTAATGGCAGCGCTGATGGTTGCTTCAAGCGCTCAAGGAGCCTGATTGTGAACGGAATTGAATCTGTACAACAACACAAGCATCAACCAGAAGGTACAAAGAGAGCGTGGGGGCGTGTAGTAATAGATTCGTACTTTCCGAGAGCAGCCGATAGCTGATTCTTGGCCACGTCTTGAGACACGAACATTCCAGTGTTTAGCACAGCCGCGCGCACGACAGTAGGGGCACACCCGCTGAACCAACCCATGATGCCTTCCTCCTTCGCAATACGGAAAAGCGCATCGAAAACGCCCTTGTAATTACGTCGCTGCGCCTCGGGGAGACTGGAGTCCGCCTGAAATGCAAAGTTGCGCAGCCGCTTTACCTCGTAAGTTTCGCGAAAAATTTCGCCCTTCACTTGCAAGGCTGAACTAAGCACCTAGACACTTGAGTTTCCGACCGGACTGTACAAACTTAATCAGTACTTGTCGCAGATGTTAGACCTCAACAAGGACGGGAGCTTGACTGGTGAAAGACATCGTTCAACACAATGTATGGCTTCCGAAGTGATACCTGCATACGAATCAGAGAAAGATCGGCCGGGTTGCCAACAACAGCACCGAGAGCGCCGGCGGACATTCCGCACAGGAAAGTCTTCCAGATAGGAATTTTCTCGCCCGGAGCCTGGCCTTGCTTGGCAATCTTCTGGAATTCGTTGAAAAGTCCCATACGAGCAGTGGTGTATGTCGCCTGCCTGAAGATACCTGCGGAGAGGCCGCGGTAGAAGCCGGCCACACCGTCCTTCGCCATGATGTCCTTCACTACCTTGCCGGTGGACGGCACAGCACCTGCATGTTGCCAAAAGCTCTGTTGCGTTTACGGGAGAAGTTTCGATCACTCTTTAAAAAAAAAACCTTTTTTCATCATCGCGGGTATTCATGTTCACCGCCAAACATACCATCTATGTGATGAGAAGGCGATTCTACCCTTTCGGGCAAAAACTAAAAGTTCCAACGATAGGAAATGAAGAAAATACTTTTTCTGATTCATGTGTCAACAGCAATTTTCATCGAGAAGAGAGTGTGACAACTGCGGACTCTCCTCTTATATTTTGACGGAATGCACAACGCTTGTTAAAAATCACTACTGCAAAGCGCGGTGGACCTCCGGAGGAAGTCTCTTGCAGCCTGCTACACTTAAAGATACATACGTTCATTTACTCATAGCAATACGCGTAGGTCTCTTATATGTATTTTCAGGTGGAGTTACAAACTGGGCAAAGGCGAAAGTTATTACCCTCTGCCAACTGCTTTTGCACCTTAATCATGTCGATTGGCTGAATAACACAGGTGGCCATCATGCCCGAAGCACCACCCAAAACAAAAGGGCGCGCAGCCTTCCATGCGGAAGAATCGGTCATGTTTTCTTTATAAACTAAAAAGTGGAAGTTGTTAGAAACGTCAAACGAACTGAGAGTTTCCTTGTATCGGATTCACGGAGAAACCTCCAAAAAAAGTAATGAAGCCGAGCGTACGACAAGCATAGGCACAGCGACAGCGACAGGCACAGCGACAGTTCAACAGTGACAGCGACGGGAGCAGCGCAGCGCAGCGCAGCGCAGCGACAGCGACAGGCGACAGCGACAAGTCGAACTGGGAACTCGAACTGGGAAAATCTGGTGCTGGTGCGTGGTGGACGTGGTGCAGACACTCTGAGACGTCTAGGACAAGACTGGTCTTGACCGTTGAGGAACGAATTGTCAACCCTCTGCACGGTCCGAGCAGTATCGATGCAATCCGACGTGGCACCGGCAGCCAGTGCTGGTAGCCACTAGCTGCCTCTAGCTGGCTAGCTAGCTAGCTACTGTACTGGTAGCGAACTAGTGAATTAAATCAGTATAAAATAAAAAAGAGAATTCGGTTACGGTATTGGGTTAGGTTCCAGCGGTGGTCGCCGGAAATTTCTGGTAGATCGGATCGAATTTCCGGTGGCGGGTCAGGCGCTCAGGCCAAACACTCGCGTTTCTGGTGGATCGGACGGCCAAAAACCTGTGGCCGCATTCGGCCGATCGATGGATGACGGTTGGATGCCGGTTGGATCGATGGATGACGGTTGGATGATCGATGGATGCTGATGCTGATGTTGGTGGCCTCTTTCTATAAACGCTTTTTCTCTTTGTTTGTTGTTCTAGTGTCACAACCACAAGTGTCCGCTAGGTCGGGTAGCTAGGGGGGTCCGTAGGGCAGGTGTGTCACATAACCACCCTTCCCTTGTATATATTTCACTATTCACATAAATCCATCCGTAAAATTACAATTTCCGACTTTTTGATTTTTCGCCTTTTCGATTTTTCATGTAGCCTTAAGTATGGGATCATTAAGGAAAGCTGACCAGTTGGTCAAAACTGACCAGTTCCCCCCCCCCGCCCCCCCCTCACTTTTGGTGGGAAAATGTGCCCCAGACGCAGGGATGCACTTCATCCGGCCTAAAGCGCCTTCGGTGCGTCGCGTCGGCTGGGAGCGCATGCATGCGAGCCGCGTTTAGGCCTGTGCTACACCGGATTTTGGTACACTGTCGAGAAGCAAATAAGATTCGTTTCGCCGGGTCATACAGTCTCCATATGACCCGGCGATCATTTTCAGACGAGTTATTAAATCTATAAATCACAGTCCGCGCGATCAGATTAAAATCGACATTCGCCTTATCGAACGTGCGAAACGACTTAAAAAGGAATATTTCGGGCAAACGCGCGATATGTGCAGGATATGTGCAGAATTCTGATTTTCCGAGCGAGCGGAAGCATGTGGAACACTCCACGTCGAAAACTAGACGACCCCATCTTGAACAGTGTCTGTGATTGGAATATGCAGCATATTCTAGTCCAGCGATACACGATCTTCGCACCCCAGCTAGCCGGTGGTCTCTCTGAACCGTTCCCGTTTTTTTGATCTGATGATCCAGGATTTGTCGCAGGCGACATTTGGGTGACATTTGGTGCAAATGTTGTCCAACGAGGTCCCAAATGTTGGACGATTATTTGCTTTTTGGCATTTCACAAATAATGACTTCGCATGACCTCGCATGACATCGCCGGATGACAGTCGCGACAGGAGCCAATGAAATCGCTGCGATCAACACATTTGCTTTCCCAAGTTTCAGTGTAGCACAGGCCTTATGATAATTTATAGTTTATTACGGTATTCGATATAAAAAGCATCTTCGTACTTCGATTTTTGAACTCGATCTTCTCCTTCTTCTTCTGTGTCATCAGCCTTTCGATTTGTGGCCTGTATTGTCACACACAGAGACACAAGACGGTGACACAGTATCGGTATGATATCAACGTATCAACAAATCATGCTTGTCAACAGCTGAAGCACTGCACTGTATAAACAACAGATACATTTATGTTCTAGCGTCATTTCATAAACGGATAACATTTCAGTTGCGAAAGGACTTTTCGTTTTCCAGTCGAAGCACATTAAGATTTGCCTCTCCAGTAAAAAAGCTCGGGTCTGTTATTTCCTGAGATGCCTGCTTTGAACGTGATGTGCTTGCCGAGTGCTAGCCGTGGCTTGAAAATCACGACACACTCCTTCAAGTTTTCTCGAAGCAGATCCCCGTTCCTCAACACCTCGTCCGTGTCGCCCAAGCCAGTTACTTTTCGGCCATGCCCACGTCCTCTTTTAAGGTCTACTCACAATGTTCGCGCGTGTATTTTCTGCTAGCACACCAATACGAAGCTTTTACATTTATTGGCAACCCATCAGGACTGTGCGTACACGCCAGCTCGGCAGGTCACTAGCGTCAGATTGCAAGAGTAAGGATGCACCGTTCACTGTGCGAGGCTCATCTTTCTCAGTCACGCGTCTTGTGTTTTACTCCTGGCAGCTTTTCATGTTTTAGAAATGGTCGATTATTTGTAGCAGCCTTTGTAGCGGGATAACGCCTCCAAATCTTCCTCGTGTGGGTTTGTTGCCGGGTGCAGAGGTCGGCCACTCTATGCACAGGAAACGGACTCCCAAGAAAAGACGCAAGAGGAACTAACAGCTGAGTTTCTTGCTAACACTGATCGTGAAGAAGACCTTGAAGAAGTTGTTGAGACCTTTCTATTCAACTCCAGATTTCTCGCTGCCTTCGGTGTGGTGGTAAGAAGTGCAGCTCAGTCAGCTGACTCGTTCAACTCCGGAAAACTTCTTTTCGTGCAGGGAAAACGATTCTTATTATGCTTAGTATGCTCATGTTTTCTGCTGCATGATTTCCAACGCCTTACAAAGAAGAAACTCTTGCACATGTTTATCGTTCCCCACTCATTCTTCAGCCTCCCAAACACACGAAGTCGGGCACCGGAGCTCTGGCGATGCTCTTCACAGCTATATTGAGCGCGAATAGTTGCTTGACAGCAAAGCATTGGTTGATACGTCTTTGTGTAAACTCGCTTTTGGAACAAAATATTACCGACTTGTTCTCAAGGAAACTGCACTGGTGCGTGATCCTTTTGCTTGTGGTGCACAGGGTGCTCTGTTCGGTTCTCTGACGATGTTTGTCGCTGGTACAAAGAATATTGCGTTGTCGGGACGCAATATGTCAGCGGTATGCTGGTTCTCGTCGCCGAGTTTTTGCTATGTTTGCTGCGCTTTTGTTTTCAACTTGGCTTGCCTTGAAACGAGGCTAGCTCAAGTTTAGCGGCCCTGCCTTTCCTCTTTGAAACGACTCGCTTGTCCTTCTTCTGCTTTAATGGTGATGGGAGCTTATTTTTTCTAGCTGGCTGCGATGGATAGTCCTCTTTTCAGAAAGCGAGTCCTTCAACGTCCTGGTCTTGTTCCTCACAACTGTTTCGACTAACTTTGTTCCTAATCCAACACTCATCAGAACATGTTCAACTATGTCGAGTTCGATCCTTCGGCTGGAATCATCGAGGCCATCGATAACTATTTGTTAGCAACTGGTAACTACATCTGAAACGTGTCTCCGTTGAACGGAACATCTTAAACACTTTTCACTTCAGGACTAGTGTCATCCAAAGAGCTTAGTTGCCTGTTTGGTGGTTGCGCTCACACAATATGTTAGCTACCGATGTTGAGGCGTGTTCTCTTATTCTCGACTAAATCAGTTACTGCGGTGCCTTACTGTATCCTCTGCAAAAACCGGTGCAGATTCTTCAGAGAAATATCTCACAGTGCGTTTTAAGTGCGTTTTTCACAAAGTAATGACCAAGGATTCGCTATGTTGCAAGGCCTTCAGCTTGAATAATTTGTCTATTTTCTGAACAAGAGGGCGAGTTCGCACTCGAATAACCAAGTTGTCTTGTCTTTTCTGCCCCAGTTTTGCTGGTGTTCGGACTGGGCATGTATGAGCTTTTCATCAGTGAAATCGATGACATCGTCTTTCAAAAAGCTCATTTGCAGGTTGAACCCCGTTGCGTTCAGTGAGTTGTCTGACGGTTGTCCCTGTTCCAGAGCGAGTCTCCAGATTTTATCTGATGTTATTCGTCTGTTTAGTTCTGTATAGTTTTGTATGTGGTTCTGTAGCTGGAAGTCCTGGAATGAAGCTCCTGCAGATACAATCTCACTTCAATATGAGATACATATCAAGTTGTTTTTTTTTATCTTGCTCGGGTGGCGGGGGGTTTGGGAGACACGATCAGCTGGCAGAGGGTCGACCAAATTGGCTTAAAACCAAGGTGTCGTAATCTTCTTGCATATCTTGCAGCTAACCACGTTTTCACTTAGTTGCTTTGCAGCACAATCATTTGCTTAAGGAGTTTTTATACAGTTCCATTAGAGGACGTAACTTTGCAACCAGTATCTTGCTCGAAATATTTCCCCCCTTAGGCCCACTCACGATCCCATGTAGTCGGTAGTGCCCGTTCCCAGGGCTTGGATGATCTGAAGCGGAAACTGGGAAAGGTGATAATTATGGTCTTCCTTGTGAAATCCCTGGGATATTTGCAGGCAAGTTCCCTCCGAGTCGTGATTGTTGGTGTGACCTCTGTACTGTTCACTTCATGGCAGTAGAAACTTTATCCACAGCTAGTTTTCAGACTCGGTTACAAAGCTTTGGTCTATTCAGTGCACACATAATGGCCAGAATTTGGCATGGATCTTCCTTACGTTGGTCTCAACTTGTGAAGAGGATATATAAGTGCGTGTTTGCCTTTGCAGGAAGTGGAGGTGGAGAGCGTGACAGATCTACTGTATGCGACAGCTTCTGTCTGTTTGTGCTCCATTTCATTATATCTGGCAGGACTAGGAAAAAATGAGCTTTAGAAGGACGAGCTAAAATGAAAAGCGATAAAGAGAAAAGCAAACCGGGCGATAAGAATATAATATGAATTTAAGAATCGTCGAATTGCCAGCTCGTATAATGTAAGCATCACTTCGCAGTTTAGTAAGACGATTTCCTGATTTTAATTTGACTGATAATTCGCCCGCGTCTCCGACAATCCATTGTTTGAATGACCCCAGTATTTTTTATGGTTGATAGTAATAGTTGCCTTTTGTCTTCTCATCCAAGTAAAATGCGGAAGCCTTCGGTGGATGTGAGCCGCTTTTGCTTTTGCTTATGCGAATCAAAAGCATCATTGATTCGCATCATTTATCATTTGCCCGCGTCCCCGACAATCCATTGTTTGAATGACCCCAGTATTTTTTATGATTGATAGTAATAGTTGCCTTTTGTCTTCTCATCCAAGTAAAATGCGGAAGCCTTCGATGGATGTGAGCCGCTTTTGCTTTTGCGTATGCGAATCAAAAGCATCATTGATTCGCATCATTTATCATGCGAATCAATGCCGATCTCTTCGCATCATGTGAATGATCGCATTGATCATTCACATGATCAATGCGAAGCACATTGATCACGTGGTTCGCTCGAAGTTTGATTTACAATAACGTGCTTACATCCTCCACCATCCTGCAAGTTGAATCTCGAGGCACTGATTAAAGACTCAGATCGAAGTCGCAAAGCCTTGCACATTATTCATTCAATGGATTTGTTATCGGTGCTTAAGTGGATCCGAACATAATAGTTAGTGTGTATAATTTGTGAAGCAACCAAACCCAGGCGAAGAATCGACGAGGCCCCCCGAATCGACCGTTTGCAGATGCTGTCATACCGGATGAGCTTCATAAGATACATACGATGCGCGAGGTAGTGGATAGGTCGATGTCCGGCAATAGATTTAGGCCTTCACTGGGTAGGGATCCTCAGGGTGTCAAGGTCTCAAATAGTCAAGTAGATCGGTGCCACTATACCGGTTTCACATGTTATCCAACCGGTCGGGTGATCAGTTCGTTCGCCTTTTGTAGCTCTACGATCGTTTGTTATGTTGGAACATGCATGGATTATTACAGACTCATGCGTACGTTGAGAGTATACCAGATATATACCTACGAGCATTGAGGTCACTCGGGACTATCAGTATCTGTCCCATCATATGCACGCGTTTGCGACATTTTGTCCACCTCATGAATTCTGCATGGATGAACGTGGCGAAATATACTTATTTGGGAATAGAAAAGTGGTCGCTCGGGAATACTTTTCATTTTGCATTCTGGGGAATACTTGTATGTGCATGTGACACACGATGTCATTTTCCGAAGAATGGAATTTCATGAAAATGAAATCACACGCGTGTCGCTGTCGGAAAGTATGGCTGTCGCTGTCGCTCGGCTGGATGTGACATGTTTTACGCCTGTGAAGCGCTTAAGTATGCGAAAAGTGCTTCTCGCACCCATACCCCCTGCTGTTGGGCTCGGATTTTTTTGGGGAAGAATTTTAGAGCCATTTGGGAAATTTTGACATTGGTTCTTTTTAGGAAGAATTGTGAGAACTGACTCATGCGTGCGTGCTTATACGTACTGACGCGCATGAGTCACCGCGGATACGGTGGAATTTATACTGGTCATACCAGCCTGAAAAGGTCCAACGTCCAACTCTCGCTATAGCCGATGTGGCGCAATAGCATTCACATCTTGGATACATTACGTGATACATTAGTCCCAAGAGAAACGTCGGAAATGTAAATTCATTCATCTTCACCGTGCACTGAAAATGTAGCAATATCTGCATTCAATCGTGCGTACCCGCGAAAAAGTCGAAGTGGGGTACGCCACAATGGGGTGTATGGCATATGCCTGCTTTTTTGTACGGTATGTCATTTTGAGACGCAAAAGATTTGGTTTGGTTTTTGACAGATTCACCTCTCGCATACGGCATACATATGATACTCGCAGTGCCACTGTCCCATTTTACAGTAGATGTCGCTTTGAACATTTTGCGATGTACAGATGCTATTTGTTAACTATGCAATTTCAACTTAACGCGGAACGCGCTCTCTCTCGCAGTGAGACCCCGTACAGCCAGGTGAAGATTTCTAAGATTGTGTGTTCATCTAAGTGACTTATTCCTATCTAATATTAACACAGATTTCTACTGAGTCCGTGGGTATCCGCATCGCGGAGAATGATAACCGCTTTCGCTACTTTTGGAAGTCGCGAAAACCTAAAATCCCGCTCACTATACCCACATTGTCGCAAACGCATGCACATGATGGTACGAATACTGTCGGGTCCGAGCAATCTTAACACTCGCGGATAATCATAAGTTCGTCATTAACATTCACTGGTGTCGGTAACTGTCCAAGCAATCTCAACATAGTACAAGATCGTAGAGCTACAATTTTTTTTAAATTCTGATATTCTGAGATCGATCACTAAGCTCTTTCATGCAAGCCCAGATTTCCAACATGAAAAAGGGATGAAAACAGCAGTAAAATATATTCATAAAAGGTCGGTATAATAACCACAAAGTACGAATTATTATACAAAAGCTGTGAGCAGAACTATCTTAGCACTCTAGCACTGGCACGCGAACAGCCACCTAGCACTCTTGTGAGGCAAAATAATAATAAGTCCACTAGCCTGACCTACAGTCAGAGCTTACTTATATCTCAATGCTCTGTCACATTTCCCAAAACTGTAACGGGTTCTAGCCCCTAAATCTTCATCTGGCCAATGGAAAGTCATTATTCCATGCCAGCGCTAACAATGTTACCGTTCACCACATTTTGACTGACACGTCAGTGGCAGAGTAGTCACTGTCATCTTCATCTTATCATTTCTTGGTCACCCGATAATGACCATATCTTCTCTGGCAGGTCTGCACCTCTCGGGCAGTCATATTCGCGAAGCCTGTCATACTGTCACCTCTGTCACGCGTGTCACCAGCTGGACAAACCCGGCGCGGTACCATGAGAAGCCGGCGTTTGTTACAGCTGTCGCAAACGCGTGCACATGATGGTACGAATACTGTCGGGTCCGAGCAATCTTAACACTCGCGGATAATCATAAGTTCGTCATTAACATTCACTGGTGTCGGTAACTGTCCAAGCAATCTCAACATAGTACAAGATCGTAGAGCTACAAATTTTTTTAAATTCTGATATTCTGAGATCGAACACTAAGCTCTTTCATGCAAGCCCAGATTTCCAACATCCCCCATCTGTAGCTGCTGCGTGCAGTAGCACAGACTCAAATATGGGCTTGTTCAGCATACTGGGTCGTATCACCATCTGCCATGAACTTGCCCAAACTGAAAGTGAACATACCAATGCCTTCACCTTCTCCACCCTGTAACATCCTGGCTCTGACCAGAGGATTCTTGAACACCAAAACCCACATACATCTGCGGCCAATAGGTCCATGTTCCAGATGCCCAATCACATGCAAGCGTCCAGACTGACTCAATCGTCTGAAGTACGCAGCTCTGCTTTCGGTCATGTCTGTCAAATAGTAAGAAGGAACATGGACACATGGTACCACACGACTGGCCATAACTGCCAAAGGAAACGCGATGTCCAGCGCTGCGAACCAGGGCGAAGTCACCACGGCATCACAAACACCATACTTCTCCTTCCATGCGCGATAGTTACCTGGCTGGAGTGCGTCATGCGCCTCAGACCAACCCAGCTGAGAATTCCAGTCATTATTCATAAATCTCAACTGCGGCCACTGCTCCACCATCACCTCACTGATGACCCCAGTGCCTGCCCATCGGTCCCACACGCCATCGATGGACTTCCAGTCCACCTCTGTCGCCAAGCGCCTCACCTCGGAGGGCACTGTGATGACCAGCTCAAGCCCCCACTGCAGCGCACTAGCTTCCCGCACCTGAGCCTTGGTCATATGCCTCAATTCTCCTCGCTTTTCAACTTCTTCTTCAGACAAAGCAGGCACACGGGGTGCATCCCTCAGCTGCCTTGCCATTGCCTTCTGTTCCCGGTACTTCTTGCTCAGCACCGTGCGATGCCCCTCGTTCCAGTGCCCTGGCATGAAGATCTGCACGGCCTCAGAGAGCTTGTCCTGCCTGCCCCAATCAATCTGATCTGGCACGCAAAGGAACATGTCCTTCTCCTCCAATAGCATCTCCCTTGATGAGCTGGCATGCCATGGCTGAAATTTGTCTCCCTTCACCACACGACGGGGACCCACGTCTGCTGGCAGCAGGCGCATGTCTGAGGACAGCTTCTCATTCAATTGCTGCTCCTTCATCCCCAATCTGTCCTCCAGGACACAAGAGCTCTTGGCTTCCTGGGTCTGCACCTCAGCGTTAGCAGCTTGCATCCCCGTGCCTGAGCACCTAGGACATAGCCACTCGCCTTCTGGTACTTCATCCAGTGCTGGGGTAAGACACCACAAGTGGTACCCCCTGTTGCATGCGTCGCACAACAACATCTCTGCTTCTCCATCAGTCTTCCTGCACACTTCACATGCAAGGTGTCTGCTGGGAACGGCTGCACTGCAGTCATACTGGTCCTTCACCTGTAGGTGACATGGCGCGATGCTCTGCACGGTGCTCTTTTCTCTTAACTTGGTGGCGTCCTCAAGCACGACAACACCATCTCGCTGTATCTTGACCAGCTTCAGAATGGCAGACTTGGTCGCGACTTCCATGCCGCTGCGAGGCTTCTGTCTGATGTAGACAAAGTCACCCACCTTAACCCCTTAGTTGCCGGAGGAATTTCGGGGTTTTGAAAATTTTGGTTTATTTGCAATAACTTTGGCATAAGGGTCCTGCCTCAACTTTTGAAAATAGTGCCGGAAAGGTCTTCTCAAGGCGAATCACATGCAAACGTTAGAAATACATGACACTTGATACCGATGACGTGATTGTCAACTGAAAAATGTTGATGGATGTGCACATCATTAACAATGTAAGCCCTAATATTGACCCTATACCTCCAGGTATAATCTTACCAAGTGCTCAACATGCGGTTAGGGCTACTTATATTATTAGGGATTTGTAACACGATGCCACATGTGCCCTAAGTGTGACTCATTATGGACAAGCTAAAATAGAGTGCGTCTGGGGAAATATTTAGAGCATCGTCGCAACATGGTTGCTCCCAAGTGCATGGCTGCACGCGGCTCGATAAGAGCTTTTCAAAACTGTCTTCATCAAAAGTGAATTTGAGTTATTTGTCGCCGAGAAAATCAGTTTTGAGTGTTTGATGGACATGTCCATCAGCTGGCAGCTAAGGGGTTAAACTGGTGTGGCTTAGGCTCAATGCCCCCACCCCTTCTTCCTTCGTAATGTAGAGTATCACGATGCTGTGCAACCTCCAGGCTGCAGCCAGCGTGCACCATTAGTCGCTTCACTACCTCTGCTCTCAGGAGGAGGTCCTTGACTCGAGCGTCCTTGTCATCTTTGACCTCTGGACTGAAGTCCATGCTGGGCGCTTGCTTCAGATCTGGCGGCACCACTGCTTCTTGGGCAAATAGCAAAGTGAACGGCGCTACTCCTGTGGACTCTTGGCGTGCTGCATTGTAGCTCAGCACGAGTGGCCAGAGCTGTTCGTCCCACTCATAGTCGAGGCCCTTCTCCAAGGCGATCTTCTTGAAGCAAAACTTCATTGTGCGCACCACCCGCTCGGTGAGCCCGTTGCCTTCTGGCGAGTCTGGCGAGGTGACTCGTCTGTCTATCAGACAGTCTCTGCATAGCTGCTTGAACTCGCCCTCGAACTCTTTGCCTCCATCCACCAAGCACTCTGCTGGCGCACCGAACACAGCCAGGACATGACTGCGAAATGCCGCTGCGATGCCTCCTTGTCGGGTCCTTGCCTCCTTGTCGGGAATGGGCACACAGACTATGAATCTGGTGTAGTGCTCGGTCATGATGAGCACCCTGTTGTTGCCAGCCTTGGTCTGTCTCCTCGAAGGCCATGCCAAGTCCAGCGACCAACGATACATGAATGACACAATCTCGAGGGGGGACAAACACGCCTCCTCTCTTGCATAGTGAGTTTTCACGCGCTGACAGGTCTCACACTGAGTGACCACAGCCTCAACGTCCTTCTTCAGGTCGGCCCACCAATGGCGCTGCCACAGAAGATGCTGCGTGCGTCTTATGCCCCAATGGCCAGTTCTGGAATGGTATTCCTTGACCAGTGCAAGACGGTCAGCAGGCTTGGGTATTCTCACTTCCTTGCCCGACAGCGTGATCATGTAGATCTCGTCCGTCGCCTCATCCCATCGATGTCGTGCTGCGCGTCTCCTCACACGACGAACTTCATCCTCTGGCAACCTCACGCTGCCATTGGACTTCAACCACCTGAGGCACCATGCATCGTCATGCACATCTCGATGCTTGTCACGGTCGACCTGCTGTTCAGCCACACTGGCCATCAAGTCCGCGAATCTGGTGGTACACGCCAACCTGGGGAGTCTCATCTCCGCATCTTTGACAGGTGGACTCCAAGCAGGCACGTCAACGCGCGCTGCTGGAGTTGCGCCCTCCTTCACGAAGTGGCTCTCGTGCCTCTGGCGATACTGCTCGATGACGTAGAGCTGCCACTCCTTCTTCTTCTTCTTCTTCTTCTTCTTCTTCTTGGTTCCAGCCTTCTGTCGCTGAGCCCCAATTCCTTCTGTACCTTTCTGCCCTTGTGAGCACATTATCTGCAGCTTCTCTTCCCAGTCACGGTGACTCATGGTCTTCGCCACCTGCTGAGTATATGCGTTTGAATTCTCAACCCATTCTGCCAGCAAAGCTTGCCTCTGCTGAAGGTCCGACCTCGCGTGGTCTGCCCAGTTGTTGTCTACAGCGATAGGCTGTCCTGGGGAACTCTCCGCCTCTGGGGACTCCTCGCTGTGAGGAAGCCCCTTCCTGCTTGCTTCTGCGACCGCCATCAGCAGTTCCATAGCCCTGCGATCCATGGCCAGGCCCAGAATGCTCGCCAATTCTACGTCGTTCAGGCCATCAGCCATGCGTAGCTCACTTGCGCTGTAGCCCATGGCTCGCGCCTTCTCGTCGAGGTTCACTTCTCGGGATTCTTCCTCGGTGTCCTCATCGTCCTGGTTGCGCACCACGGTGCCCATCCTTGCTCTTCTGAATGCTCTCGACCCTTGCGTCGCCATGATGGTGGGAAGAGCCCTCAGCGGTTCTCCCACCACGTTCACCACGTAGTGAGGCGCGCGGTCTGTTCTTATCACTGGTCTGGGCTGCCAGCCCTTGCATAGGATTGACGATACGACTCGTCCTTCTGGTCTCGCCACCTTGCTCACCACGGAGCGAAACTGGTGGATCTGGAACAGGTTGCTCCAATACGCTCGCAATCGATGTGCGTAAGCGCCTGCTTGCGCTGCGTCAAAGGACACTGGTCGGCCAATGACGCTGGCAATGTACGGGAATACCTCGTCCCTGATCTTGGTCCCTGGTCTGTGCGACAATGGGGACACGTTCTCCAGGATGTATCCTGGGGGCCTCTGCTGCTGTAGCTGCTGCAGCGTGGACAGAAGCCGAACCACTTCATAAAATAATTTGCTGTGCCTGCCATCCAGGCCCGTAAGCGTTCCAGCAGGGGAGAGATCCTGGCATGGAAACCCACACACCATGACCCACTGACGTCCTTGAAGAGCTCCTGCCCGTATGAAATCGGCGCTCGTCGTGTCGCGCAGATCTTGGGGTAGGGCCCCAAATTCTACTGCACTGGGCGAGATGAGGTCAGGATATCGTCGCAGCAACGCCGTACACCTGGCTCTGGCCACTGTCTGACTGCTCGGTGATATGTCTTGATACAGGTATCGATCCACCTTCATGCCACTGCGGAGCAACATCTCCAGACCAGCACAGAGGCCTCCACACGGCTCATAGCACACCACGCCTTCCTCTCGAGCTTGCGAGAAGAACCGCTTGCTCAACACCCTGGTGTCCACCTTCTCAGGCTTCAAGATGCGTTCGCCTTCGAAGTACTCATTGCTGTATACAGCGGGGCTTCCTTCGCCATGCGTGCCTCGTGTAGGTCGCACCAGGCTCAGCGCTTTCCAAGCCGCCCTTGCTAGCCTTCCAGAGTCGGTCACCAACTCGGGTAGATCAGTGTCGAACATGCCCCCATGATTGCACTCCAATTCCTCCTGGTGATGCAAATCGAATAAACGATGCACTGGTCCCGTGCCCAGCTGCTCCACGGCAGCCCTCTTGCAGTAGTTGGCAACCTGCACCTCTGGCGTGGCCTCTTCCCCTGGGGAAACATCCCCAGACAGCATGAAGCACAGGTGGTCGCAGAAATCCTTCGTGCGAAATTCCCCCACGCCTGCGTGAAGCGCAGTCACCTTTTCTCTCTCATGCCTTGCCCCAGTCTCGTCCGTCGTAGACGGTAACGGGTAGCGAGACGGCACGTCAGCGTTGCTGTTCTTAGCTCCTGGGCGATACTGCACCGTGAAGTCGAACTCCTGCAAGCTGATTGCCCAGCGCAGGTGCTGACCCTGAAGATCAGCCTTCTTCATCAAGGTAGTGAGCGGTGAATGGTCAGTCACCAGCGTGAAGTGAACGCCATGCAGGTACTGTCTCAACGTGCGCACTGCCCACACCACTGCAAGCATCTCACCCTTGAAGCTGGCGTACTGCCTCTCTGTCTTGCTCAGGGATCGACTGATTGCCATGCAAATGTACTCCTTCCCATCGTCATCCTTCTGGCCCAGCACTGCGCCAATGCCATAGGTGCTCCAATCGGTGTACAATATGAGGGGTCTGTCGTAATCGATAGGCCTCAGACATCTCCCAGAGCAGAGCGCGTCCTTCAGCTCCTGGAGCGCTTGGTCTTGATCCTTCCCCCAAGCTCCCTTGATATCGGTAATCTCTTTCTTGAGCAGGTCGTTGAGAGGGCGAGCCATCTCAGAGTAGTTCGGCCCTCCTGGCTCACCCACTAAGCCCTTATAGTAATTCATCATGCCCAAGATGGAACGAAGCCCCGTCTTGTCCTGCGGCCTCGGAAGCTCCTGGATGGCCTTGCACTTCGCTTCCTGCGCGCCAATGGAGTTATGCCCAATGCGGTAACCCAGAAAGTCCACCGTGGCTGCACCAAAGGTGCTCTTGCCTGCGTGCAGTCTTATGCCAGCGTCCCCCAATGTGCGCAACACGTCCTCGACGTCCTTCAGATTGGCAGATATATAGTGCTGAGGTAATATATATCTAACTGGAGAGATAACCCCTGAGTTAAGGGTTACGGAATCAGAACGATAAAGTGTGATAGATAAATCAGAGGCATACATAAATACCTAACGGGTGTTTCCCGTCTACTGGTGACGGTCACCCAGCCTACCATAGGAAGTGACATGTGACAGTTTTGAGTGTCACAGTGTCAAATCCAGCACACCACCTAGGGTGGTGACCGGAGCTAGTAGTGAAACGAAGCAACAAACTCCCTACTCAACTTCAGGAGGAAACTGTAGCACAACTGGGGGCCTGTACTCTTGGTCAGGGCGGTCCCAGTTCACAGCAAAGATTGTCAGATACTGCTGTTAATTGCCAAAACCCTAAACACAGCTCAAATCCAGAGAGCTCTTCTGCACATCTAGGAAGCTATACTATAGCTAATCTCTAGGCAGGCACGGTGTGATCTGCCTCAGCCACTGGAGGTCTTCGGAGCTGGCGGTCCGGCTCGTAGCAGCGTGAGGGTGAAGTAGTTGCCGGCCACCGGGGCCGGTGGTGAATCATTCGTAGAAGAAATTGTTGAATTCTCGATCACAGGAGGCTGCACTGCACCGGGGTGCTGCCAAGTGCTGCCCGACGGCGGGGCCTCGTCATCCGAAGACGACGCCGGCGACAGTGGAGGACCGACCGTCCTCAAACAGCTCGGCAGGCGGCGGCGGCCCGGGATGCCACGGCATTGGAGCCATATAGAGGCCCTGCCGTCTCTGCTCCCGCCGTTGGCGACGAGGCGGAATAGCACACGGCATGTCATGAATCACGTCAGCTGGCGAAGCCTCCGCAGCCGGGACTGCCGAGTCAGTCCACGTAGCACCACCGACCGGTGGACCCGTGCACGTGCGCGCACCGGCACCACCGACACCGGCAACGGCGTGCGGTGCGGCGGTGGCACAAATTATAAAGAGTGCGCACACCAAGGAGGAAGTGAGGAGAGACCTCGCGAACCTCGGAATGCCGTTCCCGCAGCCGTACCGTGGCCGCGGCGGTGTCACCGAGGCATCTTCGTCGTCATCGTCGCTCGTGGCGTAAGTCGCGGGCTTGTAGTCGATCACGCGTTCCGGCCCCTCAACCGCGGAGAGCAAATTCATGCTCGGGGCCGGCTCATCGGGCACCAACGCAATCCCCGTGCTCTCAATGAAGTCGGCAAACGTGCGGGTGACAGGAGGGCAGAAGGGGTTCGGCGGACCGGTCCATTCCTCCTCGGACCCAACCGACGCGGGCGGTGAGTGCGCGGGCGGCTCCGACACCACCGGCAAGTCGGCAGTGAAGGTGTTGACGTTGAATGTCGAATCCCCAGCCGCGCGCGCCAACTCGGAGAACTCGGTGACGGCGGACACGAGGGCCTCACCGTCCTCCTCGCAGAACGAGCACGCGGAGAGGTCGGCGAAGATGTCCGGCTTCCCGCCCGCGAGCATGCAAAGAGCGTCGAACTCTTCGGCGTCGTCGTGGTCGATGGCATGTTGAAATTTTGCGGCCAACACCGAGTTCTCGGCCTCCTCAGCGAAAGCGTAGGCCGAGAGCCCGGCCCGGCCTCCGTTCGGGCAGTCCCGATGCCAATGGCGCGCCTTGCCCTTCGCGCACACCTGATTTTGGCAGTACGGCACGGTCGCGCCGGTGTCGCGATGGAAGGCCACCTTCTTGGAGATGGACTGAGACCAATTGCCCCCTTTGGGGAGGGGCGAGGCCGCGAAACGAGTCTTGATGCGGCGGTCCGGCTTGTCCGCGCGAGGAGTAAACCCCCGCGGAGCCGGTCCGGACTCGGCGGTGTCGAGGAATGCGGCTAATTGACGCTTCAAGTCGAGGACCATCGTCCTCAAGTCCGCGAGCTCACCGGGTCCACCGGAGTCATCGGCGGCTCCCTCCATGAAATGCGTGCCGTGAGAGTAGCGGTGTGCGGACGCCGTGGCGGTGCCCGCCCGCACGTGCTCGGAGTAGCATTCACGCACCCATTGTTGAATCGTGAGGAGGTCGTGAGCGGCTCGTTGATCGTGGAGAAGCAACCGTGATACCACCGGCTGGTAGAAGACGGTGTCGAGGGACTTGATGAACAGCGCCTTCACGTCCTCATCGTGGAGTGTCGCCCGCGTCCTCGCAGCCTTCAGAGCGGCGTTGAAGTCGCTGATCTTGTCATGCGGGTCCACGCCCGCAGAGACGCGGATGCCCAACATGTCCGCCTGGCCCTGAAAGGGGTCACCCGCTGGGATCATGCGGCGGGCAAACTCGAGAAGCACCCGCTTACCGTCGTTCGGGAATGTGGAGTGCGAGGAGTCCATCCAGTCCGCTGCCGGCGACGCGGGGTCAACCATGAGCTCGAGCGTGGAGAACAATAAGGCGTTGGCCTCCACGCGGATGGGAAGGGTAGCATCGTCCAGCAGGAAAAGGGGTGCGAAACCAATGTCCTCCGTGACAAACGCCGTCTGCAGCGCAGAGACCATCCTGGCGAAGATCGCCGACGCGTGGCCCTCAGCCGCCGAAAACCGCCCGTTCTTGTCCTCGAACAACTTTTGACGAACGGACTTGGAGACTTTCATGTCGAAGTGCTCCCGTTGAAGTGTACGCACCGAGGCAAGGAACGTAGCACCTGCTGAATTGGCGGCCGGCTGAGCTGCCGGCGGTGTGGCTGGAGTGTTGGCGTGTCTCGCAGCTGCTGAATCAAAAATTGTGGCTAGTGCGCGTCGGCGATTCGCCATGCTAGCGGTGGCTCGAGTAGAAGCTACCATACTGAGAAGGACTGAAGGGGCGGAGTGAGGCAATGAAACGTGAGCTGTGCGGCAGTGTCGGGCGGCCAAGAAACGCGTGGGTCGCCGATACGGCAGCCGTGAGAGATCAAATAATTCCGGGAAGTCGTGTGGTAGCGGCGGCCGATACGTAACGGTGTGGGATCCAACCAGAAAACGTAAACCAATCCAACGTTAAGCCCCGTAAGAAAACTGCTCTCCAACCGGTGCGGCGTGCCGTAAATCAACCCGTAAAATTTAGGCCATACCCGTGACTGCCGGCACCCTCACGCGCGGAGCGCCTCACTCCATCCCAGGCGTCCGAGCTTAGCCACTCATGGTGGCAATCTCGCAGTGGCTAAATAAAGCGCAAGTGGGGCCAAACCTGGCAGATATATAGTGCTGAGGTAATATATATCTAACTGGAGAGATAACCCCTGAGTTAAGGGTTACGGAATCAGAACGATAAAGTGTGATAGATAAATCAGAGGCATACATAAATACCTAACGGGTGTTTCCCGTCTACTGGTGACGGTCACCCAGCCTACCATAGGAAGTGACATGTGACAGTTTTGAGTGTCACAGTGTCAAATCCAGCACAGATGTTGCTCAGGCGTGGAGTCAGTGTAGACCACTACGGCATCGACGTACGCCACAGTGCAATGCTGCAGGTGACGTAACTCGTAGTCCATGATTCTCACAAACGCAGATGTTGCTCCAGCAGCCCCAAAGGGCATCGAAGTGTACTGGTACAACTGGTTCTTCCACCAGAATGCCGTCTTGCTCCTGTCCTCTTCCGTAGCCATGGGAATCTGATGGAAGGCTTTGGTGGCATCCAGCGTGGTCTTGAACTTGGCCTTTGCCACCTTCTGGTAGAGCTCCTCTGGTCGATGTGGCAGAGTGTTGTTGTCCTTGAGGGAGTGTCGATTGACGCCCCTGAGGTCCACGCAGAAGCGCGTCTGGGTCCACAGGCCAGTCTCATGATCCTTCTTGCCAGCCACGACGACGTTGCTCGCATGCCTGCAATGCTTGGCTGCAGGCTCAATGAAGCCATACTCCAGCAATTCCTTGCAGTGGATGGCAATGATCTCTTGTTCGCCCGGGCTGTACTTCCTGGGTCTCTGGTAAGCAGCCTTGGACTCGTCCACAAAAGGGATAGAGAACGTGTTGTGCTCCGCCTTGCCCTTGTAGCCTGTCAGGTCGTGAGGGTTGTTGGCGAAAGTGCCCTTACATCTGCGAAGGACAGCTCGCATTTCTTCCCAGTGCTCCTCCTTGAAGTCAGGATGCCCTCCAAACGTGGCATTGAGCTCAGTGTCGAGCCACGCTGCCTCGTCCTTGGTCACAGTCGTGTCACCCAGAGGTTGAAGCTCGTCCAGCACGGTATACGGCAAGACCTCATCCTGCTCCGCGACATTGGCCTGCCAACCCGGCTCCCATTGCCTCGACGATTGCTGAGCCTCCCAAGTTTAAGTGCAGGGTGACGCACTCCAGGCACTCCGCGTGGGTGACGTGACGCCATGCGCAGGCATGTTCTCCGTCAACTCGCCAGCAACCCACAGGATTCCGCACAAAAGCAGAAAAAATCGCAAAATTCTGTTGAACTGATATTTACACCTGAATATGCCGAACGGGTATATTCCCCTACACTGTAACCACAAGATCTGAAAGTTGCACCAAATCGTGCGTCTCCATATGTAGCTATGTGTATAAACAATATATGTTTTGGTATCGTTAAAGACGCAAGTGATAATAGATTAGCAAATAATTTATTCTCATAAAGAGATTGTATATAAACACTACAAACTGTATCGTGTATGACTAAAAAATTGACAAATGAAATCGAATAGATAGAAATATCAAATACTTATTTAATAAAGAAAAATCTTGATCGTCGATGAATGAAAAATAATTCGAACAACAACCCCCCCTCTCCCTCCCTCCCATCGTCCGCCCAAGAATCCCCCCTCATCACCCTCCCATCGCCCTCTCATCGCGCCCTCAACACGCCCCCATCACCCTCTCATCGCGCCCCCATCGCCCCCTCATCACGTCCCCATCGCGGTGCCCCCATCGCGCTCCTTGCGAGTGAAAGATAATTTGGGTGGGGTTCCTGGGGTATAATTTCAATCCATTCGGGAACCAGCATGTCATGCATTGTCTTTGTCATGACATGCCATGTCATGTAATGTCATACAGCGTCTTAGAGTTGTAATGAAACCTCACATGTGCATTCAGATGCTGCATTGGTCGGTAGATCGAATCCCCCGCCCGAGGCGTCGCGTGACATCTGAGCCGCTCACGAGACCCGCCTTGCATGTTGTGAAGAGCACTTCTCGCGTTCCGCCAGTGTAAAGAGCTGTTTCGGCGGTGTTAATTAATGAACATATTAGGAACATCCGCAGCATGCTAGCACCAAAATATGTTGCATACGACATACTTTGGGCGCTAGGTAACTTGCCCGCTCAGATTTGGTCACTCGAAGCGGATCTTGGAGTCCTCGCTTCGAGTGGCGAGGAGCGGTAAACGCCATCCTCGAAACGCCAGTCTCTTGGCGTTCTGACCAAGGGAGTGGCTGTAGCTACTTAACACAACTAAGTGAACTTATGTAAAACGTTTAAAACGCGCAGGTGCGCTTCATCCGCTCAAATCACTGGCGGTATGAAGCACTTCTTCCGCTCTATCTCCGCGGGATGTCGCTAGGAGTTCGGAGCAGAAAAGTCAACATACTTCACTCCTAAGGTGTTGTCCGTGATGAATATCGTTAATCATGCAAATATCAACAAAATTGTCGGACAGAATCTAATCGTTTTGAGATTAGACCTAACGAGCGTTCCCTCAAGCAGCGCCACCGTCACCCTAGCGGAAACCGGGAGGACGTTGGCGTGCCGTCCGGCCAAACCACGGCAAGACCGGAGATTCCAGCTGACAATTTTGCCGAACAGGCCCTTCTGAGGGATACTGAAAGAGCGCGCCGCCGAATTTTGACAATTCGCCACGTAAGATGCTCCGCGACGGTCAGAGTAGGCAGAATACTGTATTTCAGAAACAACGGATAAAACAGGCTGCTAGCAACCGAAAACTCGAATTCTGGGGCAAAGACGCCATATGACGCCATATGACGTCTAATGAAAATGTGAGTGCAAAAATTGGACCTAAGACGCCGTATGTCACCTAGACCTACTTCGTGACACTTGTAACATGGTCCCCTTAAATCACATCCTTAATATGCGTTTGTAAGTAGGGAGGGGATATTTTCCCCCACCTGTACGTTCATGTACCCCTATAATTGTTCAATGATTATAAATGCTTGCATAGACGATGAGTATATACAATATCGGCGGGGTAATATAATTATATATTAATGCAAAAACATCGAAAATGTCCGTCCGTCCATCCGTCACATCGAACGGATCGAGACCCCTCCGCCACCCCCGCGCGCACCCCCGAAACACCCCCCGCGCGATTTCGATTTAATTCGCGATTCGCGTCGCGTCGCGCATCGCATCGCATCGCATCGCGTCGCACATCGCATCGCATCGCGCATCGCATCGCGTTGCGTCGCGTCGCATCGCATCGCATCGAGCGCATCGTATCGATATTCGAGGTACACCAACCGGGATTCGAACCCGGGTCTCTGCCATCCAAAGACATAATTCTACCATTGAGTCCATTATAGTTTTACTTTGCAAACATTGGTTCCTCAAATCGATTCGTTCATATTTCCAGATTTTGCATTTCCGATTTCCGATCCATGTTCGCTTTTAGATGTTGCATTTTTGATTTCAGATCGAACATCGCGAATCGATATGTTCTGACACGTCGAGGAGGGGCCCTTCCCCCGAAGGAGGCTAGTTATATATTATCGTGCGTAACTTTGTGCTGGTAAATTGCTAAATCCTATATCCTTCTCATTAAATCATTACGCTATTTTTATTTGCGTGATCAATTATATATAAACTATTTGTTATTGATCAAATCCTTTCGCCGGGGGTTCGGCGCGGAGGGGGCTATTAGAGGGGCAACGGGGGATGGGGCGGGGACGGAGGGGGAGGGAGAGCCGAAGGACGATGGATACCCCATCACCCCCTCCCCTCAATATGGGTGGAGAGGATATAATTAAGTCGCGTGCTTCATAACGGGTATATCGCATCGGGACAAGGGGGCGGGGGGTAGAAATGTCCCTTATCCCCCGAAAGTAAAATCGCGGGGAGCCTTCCCCCCCTTCCCCCATCCTCTCCTCCCACATCTCCCCTTTTAAGATATATATAGGTAATATTTATGCCAAGTTTCGTGCGCTAGAACGCATGAGAAGGTTTTGGCTGTTTGGCAGTTTTGAGTTTGGGTACATCAAAACCCAAACCCAATAAAATCTGCCAACGAAATAAATCTTTCGTTTCGCTCACAGCTGATCTTACACCTTGCACTTCAACGGGAGGAAAGAGATACATATCTTATTAATATGAATATTTATCCAAGATATATATCTGATGACATAGCGCTATGGTGTAGAGCGCATATGATGACATAGCGCTGTGGCGTAGAGCGCTATGTGTTGGGCTTGCTCCTAGAGCGCGCAGGTTCGAGCCCCGTAGGGATCTCGTCGGGAGGTTGTTGCCCGATATAATTATAATGTCTGATCAACAATATGATTATACTGATAGCATTTCGGTGCTTTCATCAGTACATTCGAGCCCGCCCAGACTCAAAACGCACGATGTGGACATACAATTTCTTTGCGAAAGCTTGTCCGCTTAGACCTTGTGCGTCAAAGAGTGAACTGATATTACTATTTAGTAATATCAATTCTAAGTCTCGTGCGTTCGAACGCACGAGAACCTTATTGCAGTTTAGGATTTCATGTTTTGGGTGTAAAACAGATGAAGCCACGCCAGCTTAGCTTGCAGGCGGCACTGCAAACTTAGCTGGTGCGGCTGCTAACGGGCTCAATCAAGAGCTCAAAACATAGGTATGCGTGTTAGGAATACATATTCGTCAGTTATGAACGTGGGGGAAATTATTTACTTGATGCAATTCAATTAACAGTGCGTGGGGGTATGCATGCAGTTGAGCGTCCAGCGCTGCGTTTTCGCACCTAAGAGCGTTTTTTAACCTATACCTTGCAGAAGTGCCACTCGACTGTATCACGCGTACTTTACGTTCGATCGCTCCGGTGACAAGTACTCCTCGTTGGATCGCATTCTCAGATTCTGATTTCTGATATCTACATTTGATCATTTAAATTTTGCGTGTCGATCGGATGTGACTGTCGTGTGGTCTTAGGTCTAATCGTAATGGAAATGGTGCTGGTTAGTGTCGCTCGTCTGAAAAACTTTAGTCTCTGAAAATTTTATGATTCATTCTTCGGAAAATGTCATCGTGTGTCACATACACATAAAAGCATTCCCCAGAATGCAAAATGAGAAGTATTCCCGAGCGACCACATTTCTATTCCCAAATAAATACACAGCCTGAACGTGGGGCGCCCGAAAATCACAAGCTAATAAGGTCACAACTCTATTGTAAAAACATTCCGTAGCCGCCATGATTGCAATTGTGAAAATCGGAATCAACTTCGGCCTGTTTTGACCGAAAAATTGGAAATTTTGTGATGGGGATCATAGTAACAGGGGGGCTTCGGGAGGGCTATCGCGATGCCACGATGCGTATCGGCTGATCGTAATATTATGATAGGCCCCCGACGACTTACTTGTTAAGTATCCCATGGAACATAATATGCACAGAACACAGTGTTGCTTTATTGTAATAGTGTGCGTGCTCAAGTTATCAAGTTGTCAACTTTCGCAAAAAAAAATTGTCATGACCCGTCTATGTATAAGGGGGGTTTTCGTAACGAACTCGTGATAAAATTCGTACTCGACTCGTATCAATCTAAAAACTTTGTCACCTAAAGATTCAGAAGCTGTTGGGAGGCTTGACGTACAAACTGTCGTACGCTGCGGGGGAACATTGCCAATGCTGTCGGCATAGGACCTAGCAACATGCTCTTCTGCTATATTTGGTGACCGGCTCAGGTATAAATACTGTCGCCCAGTAGGGGACGATGGTGCGAGACATGGTTGGGTCATTGTCGCCACCTCAGAGTGTCCGCTTTAACGACATTGCATAATGCCATCCATCAATATTTGTTAGAGTTCGGGGTATGCGTAGCGCACGGTGAAGAATGTAATACATCTTAGTATAGCTTCACGCGGTTAGACTAATAAATCAATCGCAAGATTACACGTATGCCCTGATATCGAAATGTCAGCTACCCGCATCCATGCAATACCGAGAGCTCGGCGTCGTTGTCCGTCGGGGGATTCCGGACACCGTCTTGTAGGCGGAGGGGGAGGACACCGATCCCATCCGAAAACCGCACCATATGTGAAATTTGCAAATCTAATATTGTAAATAAAGCTCAGCACATCTGAGTCGAGAAAGTAGTCATATATTTATACTGAGCTTGTTTGATTGCTGTGCCTTTGACATTTCAATTGTGAGACGTGAACCTTACAATGCTATATATATATATATATATTCATACTGAAAAATCTGGGAAAACCTTTACTTGCATACACACACACACACACATATATATACGTTGTATATATATATATCAGGCATCGATCAGCTTGTCACATTTCCTCAGGTTGATTATGGGACTGTGCGTATTCGACAATGCGAAGAAATACCACGCAATACTATCCTCCGCTCTTGTTACTGCGGCCCAATTTTCACAAAATCAATTCCATACGGAATTATGCTACCATAGGCTTTGTGTCACATCGGAAGCTTTCGGCCACTAGCTGGAAAAGTGCAAATGTGGGCGCATGGCCACATTGAAATCCCTTATTTTCATGCCCAATGTATTGTCTTGAATAAAGCCATCGATTCCCTTTCAAAAATCCAGCAAACCCCTAAAGTGAATTGAGGCAAACTCTTTAGGTATGGAATACTCTTTGTGCTCAAATTTAAGTATGATTCGCATAGAAAATAAATGCCTACAGCTTCAAAATTCGCAACGACTGCGGTGGTGCGTTCATATTCTATTTCATTCGTCGTCGTCGTCGTCGTCGTTGCTATCTGCGTATCTGGCGCTGCGGATTCATGGGGAGCACCGGGTGATCGACGTGATAAAAAATAAAAAAGCTCAACGAAAGATCGCTGCAAGCTCACTTTTGTGTTTGCGGGCAATATGATCGTCACAATCGTATTCCTGTTGAAAGCCTTAGTAGGGCAGAACCGGCATTTGAATGACATGACTCGTTGAACTGTAACACCCAGCTTCAGCCTCGTATTCAAGTTCAATAGGGTGTTGAATTTCCCAAAAAGTTGGAAACCGTTTTGGGGGCGGGCTTTGGGCGTTGGGCTTTGGCCGAAGGCCAAAATATTTTGGAAAAGACTTATATATTGGGCTTTTTGGATCATTTTTCAAGGTGCGGGGGCTTTACCTTCGGCGCCGACAAAGGCGGGGGCGTTTATCTTCGGCGCCGAAAGGGGGGCGGGGTCTTTGGGCTTTGGGCTTTGGGCTTTGGGTCAAAACCCCAAACGATTTCCGGGCCAATTTGTTTGAAATTCAATACCCTATACCTCCGTAACTTAAGGGAACGGGAGAACCCTTTCGGAAGGCTTGGCTTCAGGCTATCGCCATGCATCCTCCAAACCTCCAATGAGTGTCACGCACTTTGATTTATTTCTGATCTCAGGCTGCCATTTCACGAAACCCGATCATCAATTCTCATTTCCTTCAACAAAATACTCCCCCCATGAATCCGCCTATCACATGAATCGACGAAATCCCTGATGGTAAGAATGATATAAATCGGCTCTGCGGGCCGAAACCCCTTATCTTAGGCCAGATCGGCCATGCGGAGCCGATTCCCTTACTTTCGATCGGCCCTACTGTGGGCCGAGATCCCTGATCATTTACGGGGCCCTACTACTGGCCCCTATCGGCTCCTACGGGGCCGTTCATAATGGGACCCTACGGGTCTTGCACCACTGGAATCGAATGGACCGAAACCCCACGTTATTGGGCCGAAATCCCTTATTTTCTCGGCGCGTATAGAATATGCGTCCATACGCACTTTTTCTAACTAGGGGACACAATCTGCTTGACCTTTCGTGGAGAATACTCAATCGCAAGGTGACTGTGAACGAATACACATCTAATGCGCGACTCGTAGATCGAATCTTCCGTAGTATGTGAAAGCATTGTTGTGGCTAAACGTAATGACATATCCGCTCTAGAACCAACCGACAATTGGAGTTTTGATTCTTCTTCGTGACAAAAAGTGTCTTTATATGGGAACGTCCTTGAAGATAGCGCCCCTAGATGATGAGAGTGACAGGTGGAGCTCAATAGAAAGTGCATCATCTGAAGAAAACCATAGATACATAAGTGGTGCACTCGATTCACAAGATATTGAGCACCTTTCCTGTCCTCAACACATAGGGGGGAAATGTAAATGCATATGTGTAAGTCATCACTCTTTAAGAGGTGCGATACACACGAGTGGAGCCAAAGACCCACAAACCCATCGAAGACAGTCTTCACAAGGTAATTCAGACGGCAAAGACTGTTGCTCATAGACTATGCTCAGGAAGAGCGCCAACATGCTTGGGGAACCAAATTTACGGTTGGTTGCCAAAAGTGGAATAACTGCGTTTAGTCTCAAGGTTTTCGCACTCCTGCACACCGAAGATAAGACGTGAGCAATACCAGGTAGGAACACCGACTTTTCGTGTGAAAATACGGAGATAGGCGAGTTTTCGGAAGCATCCAGAGGTGTCAAACAAAGAAACTGAAAGCATATCCGTGTCGATGCGAGCAACAAGGTGAGCTTGCAAAAATATATGTTTTCCGAAGCCTATATATATATATATATATATACTTGACAAACTGTTCCCCACGTCACGTGCCAAACATGTTTCCCCAAGAGCTGGTGGGGCACGCACCTCTTTGTTCGTGGGATAGTTCTTAGTGTACCACAACCCGGCTAAGACCACGAGTCCTATGAACGAACCTGAGAAAAACGCGCACGTAAAGACTCACTGAATTCAAAGCCTTACGAAGCCTCTCAACGCAGAGGGTCATCAACCGGCGAACTTCTAGACAGCACGCACCTATCATTGTGAGAGCGATCATAAGTCCATTCAGGCCGGCATCATTGTCATCATCTTCCTCCTCGAGAGGCGAAACCGAGGGAGGAGGAGAAACGTTTAGGGCCTTCGTGTTCGCGTTAAGATCTTCAAGCTCAGATTTGAGCAAACCACAACCTAACCTCTCGTTCTCCTGCCCATGCACCAGAAAGGCGTGCCCTTCGTTCTCAGTGCAGGAATATCCGCTATCAATTGTGAACCACCCTGTCGCATTGCCGTAACCATCCGGAATGTACGTGATATTATCCCAGGGGTCTGGATCATCTTCTGGTGTCCAATATGAATTGTAAACTAAGTCCGCGTCGTCGCAAGTCGTTCCCGTATGGACGTGAATTCCAAACGCCAGCGGTGTCAGAAGACCGCATCCGATCCGTGTCCCGTTACCATCGTGTATCACGAAAGCGTGTTCGAAGTTTGCGAGGTATGGATACCCAGATGCTATGTCAAAAGATCCGCTGGTATGACCGTTCTCGTCGGAAGAGTATGTGGCCACGTCTGACGACCACGGATCCGTAGAGTTCTTCCCGTTCGGTCTGTAGTAGTGGTCTCCAGCGTCGTCGCAAGTTCTATTCTCATGAATGTGCAGCCCGCCCGAGTCATTCGGAAGGGTGTCATACAAATCATAAGTCACAGTCAACACTGAAAAGTTTTTCTGGGTGACGTTGACGGTCCCGCTAATTGCGTTGGCGTCTCCGGTGTATCCCGGATAGCTCGTTATGTCAGCCGATAAGATTCCTTTCTGCGCGCTGCTCAACACATACTCACCTCGAAGACCCGTCTCTCCAAAAGGCTCCAAAATCACAGTGCCAGTTATGCTAACAAACTCCCCCTCATATTCAGGATACGTGCTTTCGCGTGCAACGAGGCGGCATGAGCTCTGCGCGGACACTTGCAAGAGTGCGCACAGGAGGCAGGATGCGAGTATCAGTAGGCGGATACGAGGAAGGGTAGCCATCCGAGGACTGTCTATCCAAAGTTGATTTGAGATATCCCAAGCATGCTTGCTGTAACAGTTCTACTTGCTCTTTTCACGGTTATGTATGATATCGGCTGCGAAATTCTCTGCACTTGGCACCATATTTTTTTTTCACACGCGACGGTTACACGAGGTAGGTCTTGGGGGCAGAGGCGTAGACCCCAAGATTGTAGATTCAGCACTCCATCATATGATTTTGTCATGATACGCGGCAGGCCATGCGATGGACACGGATACGTGGATTCCAAATAATATAGAGCTCTAGTCGGTAGTGTAACGCGTGGTTGGTGTTCCGATTCCCTAATCCGAAAATCCCTCTAAACTTCAAGAGTATGCATCGTATGCATATGCTTGTACCGGTAGAGCTACCGTATAATTAAATAATAACGACGCTACGGTCCTACACCGCTACCGCTACCGGTACGGTATCGTAATAATAATAATAATAAAACATTTACGCTAGCAAAGGGGACAAAGTCCTGAGAGTGCAGTATCCCTGCAAAGCAGGCTAGTGAAAACACCAGGGGCTACTCCCTCTGCTACAGCGCGCCCACAAAAAGGGGCTCAGCCCGCTTGTCAGCGGGGTGACATCTAGAGAAAAAGCAAAGTGCTAAAAAACTCTAGAAGATGGAGAAGCAGCCATGGCCGGGTGAGTGGAGGGGAGGCTGATTCTGAATGGTGGGGAAGGAAGTCGAAGAATTCAGGGGGTTTTTGGAGACGTTGAGAAAGGTGACCGGGGTGGGCGGGGGACAAGGAGGGTGGAGGGGGAGGGGAGGGGGTCGGCCCTCCCTTTGTCTCGTTGGGGGCCGGGAGTTTACACTCCCAACTCCCAAACTATCCTATATTGCAAGTCTTTGAAAATTAGTGTAAGAGGGTTTGAAGGAAATCATTTGACTGTTGAACGGCTTCTGTTTCTGTCATGGTTTCATTACTTGAGATGTCAACTGTATGTGGGTCACGGTGTTTAAGGTGGTGGTTGTGTTTAACTGGCACGTATTCGGTATTGTCGTTAGTGTCGTTGCGTTCAGGGAGTAGTATCGAAATGTTTTTGTCGTATTGATAGTTTTCGATATATCTAATTTTAGTATTGATCAATAACAAAAGGTGCTAGTCTCATATTGATCAATACCAATAGGTGCTTGCCCGATATCAATCAATAACAATAAAAACGTACGGCCGCGCGTTGTTATCAATCGATAACAATATGTCAACGGTTGGTATCAATACATAAGTAATATGTGCTAACTATCCATATATCAATATTCAATATGAGATATCGATAGTTATCTGGGTCCTGCAAATCGCCAATCGCGACTATTCGTCGAGGTTCAAAATACGCCTATTCGCGCGATTATTCGGCACACTTTCGGGCTAGTCAGGGAATGCCGCTCAGAGCCGTGCTAGTTGCTAAACTCCGACGAACTGGCGACTGTGGAGCAGTGTTCGTGGCCGTGCGGTGGGCATCATTCCGTGCAACGTGGCTCCTCCTCCGCTAAAAGATATTGTGTGCTTCCTGACTAGCTAACTTAGCTAGTAGTTTGCTGAACACGGAGAGCAATTGATGCCTCAATGCTTTACTTAGTCGTTAACTGCCTACACGTACAGTAGACTATTGACTATAACACTTTACAATTTGATATTGCATTGTTCTCAGTGTACGGTAAACCTTGTAGTCTGCATTCTGAAAACTGATACAATCGCACGGAGTTCCAATAACATATGTTGTTGATAACAGTGATTAGATATCATTATGAGTTTGTGACACATCTTAAGTGTGCACCACTGTTAACCAATCGCGGCTATTCGTCGAGGTCTAAAATACGCCTATTCGGGCGATTATTCGGCACGATTTTGACGATTTGCACGACCCAGATAGTTATTAACACTAGTACAACGAATACAACAATGCACACCTATACCTTCATTAGGCAAAGATAACCAGCTAACGACATTTAGTCACACGAACATAACAATATTCATACATGCGATAAGAGAACTCTTCCTTTGGCCAACAACACCTCGCCGGTTGGGGCGGTTGCCTTAGACTTGCTGCGCGGTCCACGTCCACGCTTGCCCAGGGTAAAAATACGAACAGAATGTGTCGACACTGAGATGTGATCTGAGCTCCCGGACAAGAATTCAAATTGCGACGTCTAGACGATAGGCGGGTGTTGACTGCCGAGTTTTATAGCCCACAGTGGGAGGGCCCGGGGGTCGCCAGGACGTCACGAGCTTCGAAAAAGAGTGAGAAAGCGACATTGGTGCCAACCTGCCGATCACCCGGTGTAGTCTTAATAAGTGCTTGGTCGGATATCGATTAATCGACAACGTATCGATAACCAATAATATTTTGTGCTGCGATTTTATTGATCAATTATAATAAGTGTTCGAGTGGTATTGATCAATATCGATAGCTCGCGATGTTGTATCGATCAATACCAAATAATTGGTCGTCGAGATCAATCAATATTCAATATTTCGATATCTATGAATTTCCTATCAATCAATAACAATATTTCGATTAATCGATACTATCGAAAATATTGAATATCGATACTACTCCTTGGTTGCGTTCGTCTCGCGTCTACTAGTTTTGCTAAGTTGGGGTGTGTTCGGGAGGGGATTTTCGAACGTCAATATGCGAAGCAAGGCATGTGGCAATGTGGGCTAACGTATTCCAAGTTGTGATGGAATTGTCATTGTGACTAGTTCGTACAGTCTAGTGGCATTCCGTATGTCATCTTTGGTAGTCAGCTTGTGCCACGCCAAACTCAGTATATATGTCTAATATCTGAGTTTATCTTCGTTCCTTGTTTCACCGTCGGCAGCGTTCCCTCGCGTGCGGTGTTGAGTTTCCAGCAGGTTATGGGACCACTTCACGCTTGCGTGTTGTGTATTTTAGCGTAGAATTTTATTTAGTATCGTTGTATTTTTTCGAGAGATTGTGGCCACGCCTTGTGGCTCACTCAGATTCAGATTCTTCGCTCAGCTTGGAGCTCACGCGGTTAACGAGAGATTCTAGACGAGGTGGTGCTCTCCGACATTTTTTATTGCGTTCTACATCATTTGATTTCGTTTTCGTTATTTTTTCGACTATGTCATCGACGCAGATTTTGGAGAGTGGGGAGCTTGCTGAAATCTGTATAGGCAGCCCTGACTGGGAGTCCCGGTCAGGCCCCTATGACAGACTCCTAGGACCAACACTGGACTGATGACTGATCTATAGGTTCGTGCTGTGACACACGCTGTGTCACAGGTAGGCTAGACTCCGAAACCGTCCGAGACCGTTCCGGGTATATCTAGCTTAGGGTTTATTTATCTTATGAGTTTATCCACACAGTTCGGGAGTTTCTGATATCTAGTGAACTAGGATATTCCAGTAGGTCGTGGCCCCATCCACGCTTTTATTCCACTTGCTGATTTGGCCATGATTGGCTAAACGGCCGCTTGGAGAGGTGGTGCGCGCATGCGCGTTTGGGTGCGGCTAGGATTTATGGTATGAATTGTTTGCGGTAAGCAACTGGGAGTGGCGGCTATGGGGACCGCGCCTCGTTACGGACTAGTCTTGGCAATGTTCGGATCCAGTTTTACACCGGCACTGGCCCTGCTGGTTACTGTTTTCTGGGCTGGTGTTCGCGACACCTTCGACTTCGACGACGTCTTCGAGTGCCCCTCGCCGCTACACTCTCTTAGCTCCTCTCCGCTGCTGACCATTACCATCTTTCCGCTACCACACCCAACCGCGCGACTGCGTACCACCTCCCCTCTGGCTTTTCAGAGAATGGGTATGTTAACCCGAGCGAAGAAGTCCCTGGACAGGGACAGTGACATCGACGCCTCGCTGAGGCTATTAGACGGAGTTCGGAACAGTCCGACGGTGCGTACGCCAACTGTTCCGAACCCCGCTCCGAATTCAAACGAAGATGCAGACGTGGCGACCAGGAAGTACTTGCAGGAGCAGAGCAAGCTGGTTGACGACGTCTACAAGGCGCGTCTCACCGCCAGTGGGCCAAGGGTATCCGCGAGGATGTCCTTGGTGACAAAAAGCACCATTTCCGCGGTACGGACGACGCTGGCCTCCTCTCCGAGCTGGTGGTGCAGCTGCGTACGGAGTTTCATTCGGCTGGGCTGGAGCTGGCATCCTTTGACCTCGACGACCCTCTGGCTCGTGTGGTGACCAAGGTCAACGGCTTGCTCTTCGACGTTTTGGCTCTGGTTATCGAGAAGCACAGCAACGCCTACGTCTGGTTGACTGGCACCGACGCCTCGTCTGACCGTGATGGACGGCGAGCCCTGGTGGACATCATCAAGGGCTGTGTACCTGTGGCGCTACGTGAGTCGCACCAGGAGGAGCACGCCGCGTTACGTTATCCCGCAGACACTGACCCGCAGCCCATCTTGGCTCGGGAACAGCGTCTGGTGCGGGATAACAAAGCTACGGACTGGACGCCCACCGAGGAGACCAGGAAGCTCTCGCTGTACAACCGGCTGGACCCAGTGTTCTACACCGCGGTCAAGGTGCGGTATCCTCTCGCGGCCGATCTCGCGCATGTCTCCTTGGCGTCTCTCCGCTCCCTTGTGGTGGAGATCTATCAGGCTTGGGCGCAGACGGGGGCGGGGAAGGCAGTCTCGGGCAAGAGCGGCATCTCCGCGCAGCTCTCCAGCACCGAGTACGGCGCCCTCCTCAACAAGATCAACGAGCTTCAGGACTTGCTGCGGCAACAGCGCGGGCGGACGCACCGCCGGCGCAGCAGCAGCGGCAGCAGCCGCAGCGTCAGCAGCGGCAGCAGCAGCAGCGCGGTACGCAGCGGGGGTTCCGTGTCGGCACGCACCCGTTGCCTCCGGTCGGTTTTGACCGTGACGATCAGAAGGCGAAGCCTTTTTGCGGGAAATGCAAGAAGGCGGGGAAAGGTGAGCAGTACCATTTCTACCGCGACTGTCCGTTGGGCGGGCGTCAGCATCCCCCGCACTCGGCCGCGGCATTCTGCATTCCCATCGACGAGGAGGACGCGGAGGGGGTGCGTGCATTGGCCATGTGTGCCCTGTTCCAGCAGGCGGCGGATGATGGGGCCGAGGCTTTTGCCACTGCGGCATCTACGTACGGGCCGCCTGCGGTACTCTGTGCGGGTGCGGTGGGCGGGATCGACGTGTCCGCCTACGGCTTCACGGTAGAGCCGCAGCAGCCTGCTGACGAGCCCGCAGGTGACGACATTCATCAGCGGCTGGACGATCTCGCCGCGGAGGTCCATGCCGCGGCAAACTGCAAGGTGCACTACACCCACGCATCCTTCCCACCACCGGCGGTTCTCGAGCCGCATGCATCGGCTCTGGTGTGCGGCCCCGCGGCAGCGGGGGGCATGCCGGAGGAGCAGGTTCCGGCAGGTGGTGCGGCGGCATCGGCATCCGCCGTGCCGGCCCCTGCTATACCTGTCTCGCAGGAGGAGGATGTGAAGCCCGTGCCGCTTCAATCGGCGCGGGTAACTGCCACGACGGACGGTGAGTTCCCTGGGTTCGTTCAGACTGTCAACCACGCCGCCATCGCGCCGGTTGACCTCACCGGCTACGACACCGACGACTACGAGGACTTTGCCGACGGCAGCTTCCGGCTGAAGCCGCGGGGTTCGCCTCCGTCGGCCAATCATGCTTCCGGGCCGCCCGTGGACGAGCAGAGGACCTACGGTTGTGGGAAGCCGCCCTGGGGCTTTCCTGCCACGGTTGGACCATGGGGAATTCCTTTCCTCCTTTCCCTCGTTCTTTGCATCTCGATCATGGGGGTGGCAGCTGTGCCCGATGCTCAGTCGGCTGCGGGATTGCCTTCGCCTGGTGGTGATCTCGATTGGGAGACTCCGTCAATTTTCTTCACGAATGAATTTGTTGAATCCGTGATCCCGGCTCAGGGTTTCTTTGTGGCTGACAATGTGCCACCGCTTGAGCCGCCTGAGCCCCCTGACATCTTTCAGGATCTTGCTCAGGCAGATTTGAGCTTCGACATGGCCTTCTTCTACGGTGTGGCTCTTCATGAGAGAGGTCCTTTCGGGAACCCTCCCTTCGGGTCCGACTTGATTGAGACCACAGCTGGCTACTTTGGTGCTGTCGATTGACTTCTTGTTCACTCTGGATGCACACCGACATGGTGGTGTGCGGAACTCCGGTGACTTCAACAACTTTTCTGGTTTATGTTTTGCTTTTGACATCTACAAGTTACATTCTGGCTTGCTAGCTCGGTGCCTTTCAGTTGTTTAGCGGGTGCACAATGCCCGTAGGTTTCTGCACCTGTGCTAGCTAGAGGGTTTCCAATTTGTGTTTCAGAATTGCACAGTTGGATTAGCAGTTAGGTCTGTCAACCTGGCTCCTGCCCTAACTTATCTTACATTATCTGACTCTCCTAGACAGTCACCACCCACAGTGCTGGGGTGGTGTGCTGAAATCTGTATAGGCAGCCCTGACTGGGAGTCCCGGTCAGGCCCCTATGACAGACTCCTAGGCCAACACTGGACTGCTGACTGATCTATAGGTTCGTGCTGTGACACACGCTGTGTCACAGGTAGGCTAGACTCCGAAACCGTCCGAGACCGTTCCGGGTATATCTAGCTTAGGGTTTATTTATCTTATGAGTTTATCCACAGAGTTCGGGAGTTTCTGATATCTAGTGGGGAGCTTATAGCTTATAGCTTATAGCTTATAGCTATTTTGGAGAGTGGGGAGCTTATAGCTCTTTTGGACTCTATAGACTTTGGTTTTTAGAGAGTTTTAGACTCTCAAGCGGTCTCAGCTTATATCTTTATGCTCTTCGACGAGCAAAGCTGTTTCGCATTTCCGATCGCCACAGATTTCTCCGCAGTTCTTGACCGCGGACCCGCCCATCATTTTGGAGATTGTTGTTACAGAGAGTGCACTGGTTGGTGCTGCTGTTTCCGATGATTCTTCGGGTTCCGCTGTTTCTTTCTGTGAGACAGGCGTTGGAAATTCACCGGCAATTTTGGCAAATAAATCAGTCTCCACTCAGATTTCGTCCACTAGACCCTCACCTAGTATTCCTAGGGCGAGAGACACTGTGTCACAGGCCCCTCCTGTGCGCGCAGAAGTTCATTTCGTTCACGCGCCCCCTATGCCTGAGCCTCCCTATATGGGCTCTGGGGACCTATATATCGATATATCGCAAATATCATATCAATCGATACCATTCATAGCGTTATCGAAAAATATCATATCAATCGATAACATTTTCAGAGTTATTCATATCAATCGATAACACTTTGGGCACTTCTCATATCGATCGATAGTGGTTTGGGGTTTTTGATATCGATTTATCGATATCGGATTTTTCGCGTCATATCGATATGCGCCGTGGCCGAATCCCGATATCGCGATATATCGCAGATATCGATAAGGGCGGGCGAACATTGCTCAGGCAAGATAGACATGGGATACCCCCCTAACAACATGCAACGCCGGGGCTACGCCCCCCGGCAGCATGCGCCAACGCCTGGAAGGGCTACGCCCCCTAGCAGCTTGCACGAACGTCTAGGGGGTTTTGTGTACCCCCTAAGAAATGCAAATTTTGTAGAGCGCCCCGCGCCAGAGCGCAAGAGCGCCAGAGCGCCAGAGCGCCGAAGCAATGTACCCCCTAAGAAATGCACATTTTGTTCGCCAAGCCATCACCATTCGCCTCGACATCAACGTCAACATCATGCGACATCAACATATGAATACGCGGAACATTAGTATCCGTCTCACTCTCAATTCTACTTATGGCATTGCCGCATACGACTCATCCTCGCTAGCGCTATCATGCCCCGTGGGTTTTGAATTAATCTAAGGTTCATCCACATTTATGCACACTCACACACACACACGACACATACACACACATATATTAATGTATACAAATCACCATTCCATATATTTGTGACCCACTTGACTTGTAAGTGTCACAAATTATAGTGATATATAATATTGTTATGTATCATAATGAATATTGTTATGTGTTGCGGGCTGTGTGGCTTTAGCATAATTTCTAAATTAAGTATGCGTGTACTTGCTATGTTGTATACTTGTGTAGACTGCGATGTAGCAACTTTTCTAAATTATGTATGCTTGGATTGAGTATGTATACTTGTATAGGCTGTGATATATCACAATGTGTATACTTATACTTGGATTTACTAGGTATACTATCTTGCATATACTGTAATATGTTGTGTCTTTAGTAGCAAATTTTCTAAATTATGTAGGCCTGGATTTACTATGTATACTTGTATAGGCTGCATGGGTGATATAGCATTTTTTTCTAAATTAAGCATGCTTGGATTTTCTCTGTATACTATCTTGTATAGGCTGTATTATGTTGTGTGGCTTTAGCAACTTTTCTAAAATAGAAGTGTGGTTGGATTTGCTATGTATACTACTTGTATATACAACTTATATACAAGATAGTATACATAGCAAATCCAAGCATACACAATTTAGTTTATGCAACCTACTACTATACAAATGTACATAGCAAATCCGAGCATGCCTAATTTAGACAAGTTGCTAAAGCCACACAGCCTGCACACAAAGCCACACCCCCCCACACAGTAATATGCATCCATTCATACACATGCCGCACAAGCATGTTCACACGCGCGTGCGCACGCGCGCGCACACACACACACACAACAATGCACAAAAACAAAACAAGGTTGATTACTTAATTATTTTGCTGGGTTTTGATGAAGTCTAGAATCACATTGCCAACAAATATGGATGGAAAATTCTCCGGGGGCAAGTTGCCTAATAATGATGCAGTGATGTTCACAATGACAATTATGCCACAGCCTATACATGCACGCATAGCAAATCCGAGCATGCGTAATATATGAAACATGCTAAAACCACACAGGCCGCACCACACATACACACATATATAACAATATGTATCCATCCACGATACAAATGCATGAGCAAGGTCACACACACACACACACGCACACGGCACACTTTTGGAAAAAATAATTTTCATTATGGAGTTTCATTAGTCTTCCAGGGCCATATATATATATATATATATGGTGTTTTTAGAGTGATATAATATGTATATATATGTATATACATATATGTGTGTGTGTGTGTGTGTATGAAATGATCCGGGGGAAAGTTGCATAATAATGATGAAGTTATGTTCACAACAATAATAATCAAGATTATTTTGCTCATTCATATTTTTCGTATATTTTTCGAAGCTGCATCGTCATCAGCGGCGGTGCCGCAAGTTGCTGCTCGTGGCCGAGGCAAGGGGCGAGGGGGAGTTGCATCATCTGCGGCTGCACAACCACTTGTAGCTCGTGGACGAGGCAAGGGCCGAGGCGAAGCTGCATCGTCATCAACGGCGGTGCCGCAAGTTGCTGCTCGTGGCCGAGGCAAGGGGCGAGGGAGAGTTGCATCATCTGCGGCTGCACAGCCACCTGTTGCTCGTGGGCGAGGCAAAGGGCCAGGAGAAACTACATCATCTGCGGCCACACCGCAAGTTGTTGCTCGTGGCCGAGGCAACAAGAGGAAAGTTTGATCCGCGGCACGAGTATATATTATGCACTTGTAGACCATGTCATCGAGAGTAGAGCAAAAGTGGCAACAAGTAACATTGACATAGACACACTCAATGTGAACACACAGAGGTCGAGTATGTTGTTATGCTGGCGAGGAGCGAGAACATAAAATGTGTTTTATGTTATAAACCCATGGATGTGAGATGGGCGATCCAATAACTCACGTCATGGCATCCTGCCATACATAATGCTATGATGAGTAGTAAGCATTTCAACATAGTTTGATATCTTCATTGATGGATAGATTGTGACGAATTCCTCTGATCGCTTGATGAGATGAATATTTTTATAATCACCGCTGCACAAATAATAAACGAGTGGCCATCCGCTTCATCCTGTCTGATCCGATTACGTACGCGTCTACGCGATCGTGTGAATATGGGAAGATTTTAACATGCATAAATCATAACCACAAATAACATCAATTCCCTATCCTCTGAGGTGTTTATCACACTCATAATAAAGGGCCCATTGCACGTTCACTTATTGCAACGGCGAAAGCTGCGTGATGCCCGCTTGTAGCACCTCGGACCTCCGCTGCGGGGAGAGCAACGCGGTTATGCTCATGTCGACGCAGCCGATGCAAAATTAACAGGCAATGCATGCAGTGAACAAAATTTCCGGTGGAATGACACCGATCCGCATCCGATGCCAACACGAGGCCGCCGCGAGGGCGACATGCGTATAGAGCATACACAACCCATGTCGTCTCATCTCCACCATCCTCCATCTCGGAGTTGTCACCACCAACATGAAAGTTAGTTCTCAAAAATGCTAGACCGTAGGAATCGCGCCCCATATGAGCGCTATCAAGGTGAAAGTTGCTAAAATGTGGCTAAAACTGCAATTTGAGTCCATTTTGGGACCTTAAACCCCAAATTCGGGTTATCGTACCATGCAACTGACATATGCGGACATCGAATATCGGATTCTCAACATATAAATTGGTTATTCAAAATGCTATACCGTAGGAATCGCGCCCCATATGAGCGCTATCAAGGTGAAAGTTGCTAAAATGTGGCTAAAACTGCAATTTGAGTCCATTTTGGGACCTTAAACCCCAAATTCGGGTTATTGTACCATGCAACTGACATGTGCGGACATCAAATATCGAATTCTCAACATGAAAATTTGGTTCTCAAAAATGCTAGACCGTAGGAATCGCGCCCCATATGGGCGCAATCAAGGTGAAAGTTGCTAAAATGTGGCTAAAACTGCAATTTGAGTCCATTTTGGGACCTTAAACCCCAAATTAGGGCTGTGGTAACATGCAACTGACATATGTGGACATCAAATATCGGATTCTTAACATCAAAATTGGTTCTCAAAAATGTTAGACCGTAGGAATCGCGCCCCATATGGGCGCAATCAAGGTGAAAGTTGCTAAAATGTGGCTAAAACTGCAATTTGAGTCCATTTTGGGACCTTTAAACCCAAATTAGGGTTGTGGTAACATGCAACTGACATATGTGGACATCAAATATCGGATTCTCAACATGAAAATTGGTTCTCAAAAATGCTAAACTATAGGAATCGCGCACCATATGGGTGAGTACAAAAAACAGTCAATCCATCCCATCTGAGTCGCGGAAGTGGTCATATATATATATATAATGTATTATCCACAGGATTCTTGTTTTCATGTCGCAAATATAACAAACATGATGCACAAAAGGAGAGGGATAAATGCATTAGTGTAAGTATATGTCTTCCATATGCACCAATTCACTCACAAATATGTGACACATAAATACGGGAGTGCCCCACGCGCGGATACCACCATCACGCGCGCGGGGGCGGGAGTGCCCCACGCGCGGATACCACCATCACGCGCGCGGGGGCGGGAGTGCCCCACGCGCGGATACCACCACGCAGCACTAGAGGAGCTTTGAAGGGTGCTTGGCTGAAATGAATTTGACGGACGTTGAACTCTTATAATAAAGCTATGGGACATTCCGCCGCAGGCGCCGGAATGTTGGCATTTCTCATGTGTTTTGAGCAATTTTCAGTGGTAATCTGTTGCGATTAGGGCTGAGTACCCGCACCCCCCACTCTGCTTTCGTGGCAGTTTTCAAGGCAGTTGTTATTACTCACAATATCAGAATTAGGCAGATTTTTCGAGCGGCCTCCGCCCCTAGCGCCAAAGACTCGGCCCGCGCTCCCCCCCCTAGCGACGCTCGGTCCAGGGTAGACCCAAGCAACAACGATTTCGGTCTAGGGGGTAGACCTCCTCCCTTCCCCGCAGCAATGTCGCCCGCCCTAATATGACCAGGGCAAGGGACGACGGGACATGATCACATGTTTCCCGTGACTTGGTCGAAGCGATCTTGGAATCCTTACTTCCTTACAGTAGTTGGAAACAACTAATCATATGCGCTTATAAGTGAGTCGAAGATCATTGCGACTATGCTATCGAGTATTGACCATCAGGCATCACAATATAGCCAAACAATAACACGGTTGTAGCCACAAGTTGTCGACAAATTGAAATTCAAAAAAATGGGAAATAAGCGCGGAAGTGGAGTCAAGCGTCGCAAGACAGCGGCATCGTCCGGTGTCACTCTTGTCCCTCAAGGCAAGGGTCCGGTCAAGCGCACTCCTCGAAATCCGTTCGATCCCCATGCTGGTTCAGATGACATAGAATTCGAAATTCGAGAGAAGTCTGCATACACCATAGACTGGAAGCCTTCTGCTGCCTCTGTTAGCAAACAGGTTGTGGTGTCCAAGGCATCCGAGCAGAAAATCAGCTAGTTTCCTTTTTAGAGGATTCGTATGGTGACGATGATGACTTCATGGAGCTTGAAGTGCCCGAGGCTACTGTTGAAGAGGCTGAGTGTGAATTCACGTTGTATTTAGCCATGCCTCCAGCCAAGATGAGTGACGATCCTGTTAAGTGGTGGGTAGATAGGAAACATAAACTGCCAAACATGTTCAGAATGTCTAGGCAGTTCGTGGCCTCTCCTGCCAATACTGGTGGGATTGAGCGTGCCTTCAGCGCGTGTGGTCAGATGCACTCAGAGGGTGACTGAAGGCACTTTAGAGCACTCTATGATGGCCTCTATGGTGGCAAAGATAATGTAATATGCGAATCGTATATAGAAGAACTTGCCTTAGCAACCCCTGCCGTGACCCTGCTCTAACCACTGTTGTGACATACAATTATGCCTACCCCCTGGTATGGCTCATTTCCGACCCCTGCTGTGACCCTGCTTTAACCTCTGTTATGACATATTTCTACCCTTGTTGTGACCCTATCAACTCCTGTTGTGACCCTTGTCCAACTTAGCTGGATATCGATATCTGAAATATCGATGTATCAGTCCGATTTAGTAGGGCAGATATCGGTATCAATATCGATTATCGATGTGTAAATTTTCTAAATATCAATCGATAGTATTTTGGGGGTTATTCATATCAATCGATAGTGTTTTGCTGTGTTATTCATATCGACCGATATTTTTAAAAAGTCAGTAGTTGTGATATCATATCAATCGATAGTTTTTTAGCAGTTATTCAAAGTTATCGATGGCAAAAAAAATCCCGATACCGCCCCTTGATCTTTTCTAGCTTCTAGGCTTAACAATTTTGCATCTTACACTGTAAGCCTAGTAGCTAGGGTGGTGTGTGTCACAAGCTGTCCACCTCAGATGAGGTGGTGTGCTGGAATTGTCACTGTGACTAGTTCGTACAGTCTAGTGGCATTCCGTATGTCATCTTTGGTAGTCAGCTTGTGCCACGCCAAACTCAGTATATAAGTCTAATATCTGAGTTTATCTTAGTTCCTTGTTTCACCGTCGGCAGCGTTCCCTCTCGTGCGCTGCAGCTGAGTTTCCAGCAGGTTATGGGACCACTTCACGCTTGCGTGTTGTGTATTTTAGCGTAGAATTTTATTTAGTTCTGTTGTATTTTTTCGAGAGAGTGTGTCCACGCCTTGTGGCTCACTCTGAACAAGGCTACTGTACAATTAAGCAATTGCAATATCTTTATGGCAGGAAAGATTGACCAGTATTTTGACAGGGTGAGCAACAGCTCTTCCAAATAATTACTTTAAGCTAGAACAGCCTCCACTGGGCTGCAATTCATGTCTTATACTTCCAAGGCGCGCCCTTTCAGATCTCTGATCGCTCTGTCCTATGTCGGCTGGCATATCATCATCTGCCACCTATACAAATCCTGATCAGAGAATCTACACCTAAATATCTCTCTAGCTTATCTAGTTGCCTCTGACCCTTTTCCTCCGAGGGGGCAACTCAGATTCGTCATCACTGTCAACCATTGTAAGAGTAGGAACAGTCTTGGCATATTCATATATGATAGGTTGACTCTTCGGCTTAGATTTGGTCTTCTATCACCACTGGGGCTGGAGCACAACCAGATATGGCATCAGGCTTCGGCTCGGGGATAGGTGGATCCTCTGGCTGAACTGGTGATGTCGGAGATGTGCCCTTTGGCACCCAGAGAAGTTCACCCTTATCATCCATGATCAACTGCAGTCCCTGTCTCTTCAACCTTCGAGCTTCAGCCTGTTCTTCAGCATCGTCAGCTACCAGGTCATCGAACTCGCTGACGTCATCCTCGGAGTGGGTGTCATACTCACCAGGCGTGTCATACTCCCACTTTGGACTGGCAGTATCAATGTCCTGCTTACTGTCAGTAGCTCCCGCGGCATCATCGTCATCAGAATCTGGCAGCTTCTCCTTAGATACTCCAGGCCACAGCGCCTGCACCCGAATCGTCACTGCTCGTAGGCGTCGATTGGCTGGTCAATTACGCCCAGTGTATGGAATTCCGCGATATTCGTCAGTCTCAGTTGCATAATTCCAGCGCGCATTACTGATCGGTAATGAAAACGGCGCTACTGGGTCCTTCGCTCGAGTGACGTCTTCCAGAAACCAGATACCGCCCCTCGAGCGCTCCCAGCGGCGTAGCGCTCCAGAGGGATGGACGATGATATGCCGCCAGCTATGGTCGCGCGCATGCTATCGCTCCCCAAGGTACGCAGTCAATGGCTCTGGGGTCCCTTTCCGTGCCCATTTCCATTGCGCGGCCCCATTGGGTAGAAATACAATATACCAATCGAGCGGCTTAAAATGGCCAGTGTCCCCTGGCACAACTCCTCCCCTCTTAGCTTGTCAGTACCATGAGGTGAGAACTCAGCGTCAGTTGTACAGCAACTAAAATCCAGACGCAGAACGGCCATGCGTATGTAGGCGTGTTATGCTTTTCTGATCGAACAGATGCTCGAAGAGTTGATGAAGCAATCCAGAGGGCAGAGGGTACACAGCAACGGAGACTCCAGCTCCTTGTTGCCCAGGGTGAGGTCCCAGTTGAGCAGTTTCCGGATGTGATCCCAGAGTCTGTTGGTGAAGGCGAGGAGTATCCATCGTACAGTACCGTAGGTCCACCGGAGGAGGCGACTGCGTCCAGATGCAAGTAGGCTTGCGGTAGCCAGTGCCATACATACAGTAAGAGCAATATAACGGAGTAGGTAAACTGCGGACTACGGGTCGAAATCGTAGCGCAAAGGGAAACCTGCCCATCGGATTCTCCATAAACCAATGTTTGGGTTTGAGAAAATCGAAGATTTGAAGCGTACGGCGTACACAGGCATCCGCCTGTCGTAGTTGTCGCACCCCGGTAGTCTTGGCTTGACTATATTCTGTGCACGGTGGGCTAGCCAAATGACGTCAAAGTAAACAGGAGCGTAACGCTTGAAGTCCCAGTCTTGTACCTTCGTAGTGTAGGTAGGTTGCCAGCGAGGATCATGATCTACTGTGACCACGGTGCTCTTCGGATAACATGACAGGAAACTTCTCTCCACACTACCTGTACCACTGAAGAGTACCAGCCAGCAGTCGTAGCTCGCGTGACGAGACCACGGAGTCCAGAAGAGCCAGATGCGTCACAAAGGCGCCAGAGAGAGGAGCGACAGTAGCACAGTACTGTTCCCAAGGTAGGCAATTGCCCAGAGAATTCGGTTCCTCTTCGCCAACGGTGTCCAAGAAAGCCAAAGCCCTGGCGCGTTCCCTCCTCTGCTGGTAGCGGATCATTTTTGTCGCACTGATTGTCATTTTTGTCGCAGATCATTTTGTCGCAGCTACGACATAAATGTTGCTGTAGGTCTATTTTGTCGCAGCTGCGACAAAATAGACTTCTAGGGGGTATTTTGTCGCAAAAACTTATCAGAAATTTATTAAAAAATTTCGAAAACAAACCAGTGGTAAAACACACAGACGAATAACAGGTCTATTGTTTCAAACAGGAATTTTGCACAGTGTTAATATGTTCTATTATTACAATATCAGAGCACATTCATCACATGAACACTGCAGGATGCAAACAGGAATTTGCTCCAATCCAACATATACTATTATTACATTGTAAAAGCATGTAGCAGGAACGAACAAGCAAACTAAAACTAAATGTGATAGAATTAAACAATTCAACTATCCTAAAGTAGGCAATAACAGTCTTCGAACTCGGCCGACATGCGTGCAGCTCCATCCAGTGCGACAGACGGCGAAACAGAGTTCCTGAGGGCACAGATCTGTAATTTAGTACAGGTCAGGATAGTCATCAGGAAAATAGCTCACACATCGTAACTGCAAAAAGGCAATACAAAAAAAAAGACAGCATTGCTGACGCCGAAAATCCATGCTATCCTGCAAAAAAATAGCACGCCAGTCAGCAGAGGTGTTGGGAATCGAACCCAACCCGACGGGCAAGATGCTTAACGGGCTCCAAGCACTCCGTGCATAAAAACGAACGAAGTTCGGAAAGGGAGACAGTGCGCCAGTCGCCGACAACGCACGAATTGCTGTAAGCGACTGCACGCTAAAGTGCAGAAATGGGAGTCGGCTTGCAAAATTCCCGAAGGAATTGAAGCACTACCAAAGTCAAAAACAAAGTATTAAAAGGGAGCTAGCAGCCAGGACTTCAGTCGCCGTCGTTTAACGCACGAGATCCTGCAAAAAGCACATCGCGCTCAGAGCATGCGCGTTGGAGATCGGAAGCGCGCAATCCCAGCGTAGAAACACAGTACAAAAGAAAACGGAGCAGACAGGACTGCAGGAAACAGTGCGCTATTCAGAAACGAATACAGTCAAACAGTCAAACAGTCAAACAAAAAAACAGCAATACACAGGTCGGTTGGTCGTTGTCGGCGCCTCGGAATGACGGGGTGTCGGCCGCTTAAAGGATACTGTAGTTGTTCAACATGTGACCTACGAGGATCGAGCGAGTATCGTATCCCGAGTGGATCTTCTACATTCTAGATCCTTGCGACAGTCTTGCGACTATGCGACACTTCTTGTGACAACCCCAAGATTCGATTTCCAATGCGGATTTCTGATCGATCGAGCGGATTTCTGTGTTTTTACTGATCGGGCGGTCGGTCGACGGTCCGATCGATCAGTCGAAAATTAGTCGATGTAGAATTGTGTTGTATTCAAGATCGCTGTGGCAACTTAAAGATCTTGTCTTCGGAAACGAATCCATTAGCACGCGAGATCGGACAGTCCGATCGTTCGGTCGACGATTCGATCTATCGGTCGAAAATTAGTTGATGTAGGATTGGAGTATATTCAAGATCGCTGCGACAATTCCAAGATCTTGTCTTCGGAACGTATCCGTTAGCACGCGAGACCCGACAGTCCGATCGTTCGGTCGACGATTCCATCTATCGGTCGAAAATTAGTCGATGGAGGATTGGAGTATATTCAAGATCGCTGCGACAATTTCAAGATCTTGTCTGCGGAACGTATCCGTTAGCACGCGAGATCGACAGTCCGATCGTTCGGTCGACGATTCGATCGATCGGTCGAAAATTAGTTGATGTAGGATTGGAGTATATTCAAGATCGCTGCGACAATTTCAAGATCTTGTCTGCGGAACGTATCCGTTAGCACGCGAGATCGGACAGTCCGATCGTTCGGTCGACGATTCGATCGATCGGTCGAAAATTAGTCGATGTAGGATTGTGTTGTATTCAAGATCCTTGCGACAACTTGAAGATGCCCTTCTTCAAGAATCTGTCATTGGCGGGAGTCTGGAAACTGTCGCGTTGGCGGGAGTGTAGCAGTGCGCAACGTTGTAGCACAAAGCAACGGAATCATATCGCGCCCCGGAGGCGTGAGGTGCGATGGACACTTGAGAGTGTGGTATATCGTATTATATCATATCCGCGAAGAATAGCGCCAAATGGATCAACAGAACGCAATATACCACCTTAATTAAACGTACAAGGTGCCCAACTGAAAACTGGACAAGTATGGGCAGTATGGCAATTCGCCCTTAAGGTATTAAAGCTCGGCAGTCCACAGTCCACAGTCGGTTCAAATTTGATCGTTGCCCGCCCTCCTCGAGCTTTACACCAAGGAACGCCCGTATGATGCCGTGAGAGTGGAGCCACATTCAAGGCATACGGTATGCCATCGGTTGGGCCGATATTCTAATGAATCGATTTCATTTGAATATTACCGTAATATCGATTGCTGCCCATTGTTTGATATCAGAATTATCGGTATCGATTGATTGATAATAGTGATGAACTGCCAATATCGATCGATTGGGCATTCCGAATGTCATAGATCGCGGATATCATGGATATCTGTCAATTGGTGTGTAGTGGGGCCTAGCGCAAAGGGCTACCTCGACTCATAAATCAATCAGAGTACCGTATACACCACTTCGGTGTATATCTGTGTATATCGATGCAGGATTGGCAATTGCACATCGCGACCGATTCCACGTTTCAAAACGGTTCAAAACGGGGAACTTGCGCATCTGGCACTCACTTACCGGTATTTTGGTTGCGATAGAGAGTTTCACGCAAAATTCGGCAGCCAATTCTTTCGCTAGGCCGACGTGGACGTACAATATCCATCTTGTTGCAAAAGTCCGATGTTACTGGTAAAGTCTACGAGCGGCAATTTTGGTTGGGTCTGCATCGAATATTCAATTGGTACAGTCAGCCGAGCGAATTGAGTCGCTGCCGAATTGAGTTTTCATTTCGTTCGAAATTGGCCTCGCGCGAGCGAATTGAAGGTAATCCTCACGAGCGTATTGAGCAAATCGGTAGCCGATCCGACGTGGACCGAGGTGTCCCCGAAAAATGCGGCATCTTCCGACGTCGGACTAGCGAAAGAATTGGCTGCCGAAATTCGCGTGAAACTAACTAATGAGCAATAATAAGGGACCATAGCATCATGATGCCTAGTGCGTTCGCTCTACCACCGAGTTATCGGAGACGTATGGATGTTTCGGCTCGATTCCCTTGTGGCACTCACCAGTTCACGATAATTATGAAGATCGCGATTCGACAGCTTCGATGGCATACGGTATCAACATCCGGACGACTGCCAGATAATATCACCATCCCCTGATGACAGTAGATGTTTGCCTCTCTAGTTACCAAAGCTGAAAGCACGATCGGAACGTCGGTAGCGCGGCAAGAGGTGCAGAGAGAAGAAACACCTTTAGAATGAAATAAACATGACTTATTTTCCGTCGGGCGAATATTCGCGAACACAACAAACACTTCGGCCCGAACACGGTGCTGCTAAGAGCATCCAATGAAACATGCTAATGTTTCTTATGGTCTCAGCATGCATCCAGTGCACTTTATCCAGTGCACCTCAGTGTATTCTTTAATACGCTTTGAAACTTCCTGTGATTTGGGCAAATGTGAAGTAAGAATTCACGGAAGTCAATAGTGATAACATGGCACGTACTCTGCTAGAGCATAGCTCCAAATGGATCCAGCCCCAACTCCTGAAGAAAGTGCGATCTGCCACTATAAGATGCACCTGCCACATCACACTCCTAATCACGCCATTCTTCAAACAATTCATCCAGTGGATTTGGTGTGAGCATGATTGCAGCTGCACGCTCAAACTCTTGTCGCAGCACCCTGCCATCCGCCACCACCCAACCCGCACTTTCAGCCCGGTGCGCGGCATTCAAGTGGCTGAGCTCAAGGCCATGTGTCAAATAAACCCTGGTATATAGTAAACCCTCTCTAAGTTGTCCAATGACCACCATTTGGAGCCTAAATGCTACAAGCGTCACGTCCAAAAAGACTTCTTGGTCTGTTTGAATCCAGGTGTTCCAAAAGAAATCCTGACTGCAGATGCAGTGGTGCTTAAACCAAAACAAAAACACGAGAGGGGCAAAAAGCAAAACCATTTACGGAAAAAAGGGGAAAGGAAGGCCGACGTCTTGCGTGAGTCCCCGTCTCTATCGCAGGCCGCCACACTGCGTGAGTCCCCGTCTCTATCGCAGGCCGCCACA
>LGRX02026506.1:0-11621 GCA_001247695.2 Cymbomonas tetramitiformis | reverse complement strand
GGGTAGGCCATGGCCGCGCGAGGGTAGCCCATGGGCGCCCGAGGGTAGCCCATGGCCGTCCGAGGGTAGCCCATGGGCGCCCGAGGGTAGCCCATGGCCGCCATAAGGTTGCCCATGGCCGCGCGAGGGTAGCCCATGGTCTCGCGAGTATAGCCCATGGCCGCCCGAGGGCAGCCCATGGCCGCCATAAGGTTGCCCATGGCCGCTCGACGGTAGCCCATGGCCGCGCGAGGGTAGCCCATGGCCGCCCGAGGGTAGCCCATGGCCGCCCGAGGGTAGCCCATGGCCGCCCGAGGGTAGCCCATGGCCGCGCGAGGGTAGCCCATGGCCGCGCGAGGGTAGCCCATGGCCGCCCGAGGGTAGCCCATGGCCGCCCGAGGGTAGCCCATGGCTGCCCGAGGGTAGCCCATGGCCGCGCGAGGGTAGCCCATGGCCGCCCGTGGGTAGCCCATCGCCGCGCAAGGGTAGCCCATGGCCGCCCGAGGGTAGCTCATGGCCGCGCGAGGGTTGCTCATGGCGGCGCGTGGTTAGCCCATGGCCGCCCGAGGGTAGCCCATGGCCACCCGAGGGTAGCCCATGGCCGCCCGAGGGTAGCCCATGGCCGCCCGAGGGTAGCCCATGGCCGCCCGAGGTGCCTTTTGGCCGCCCGAGGGTAGCCCATGGCCGCCCGACGGTAGCACATGGCCGCGCGAGGGTAGCCCATGGCCGCCCGAGGGTAGCCCATGGCCGCCCGAGGGTGGCCCATGGCCGCTCGAGGGTAGCCCATGGCCGCGCGAGGGTAGCCCATGGCCGCCCGAGGGTAGCCCATGGCCGCGCGAGGGTAGCCCATGGCCGCCCGAGGGTAGCCCATGGCCGCGCGAGGGTAGCCCATGGCCACCCGAGGACAGCCCATGGCCATCCGAGGGTAGCCCATGGCCGCGCGAGGGTAGCCCATGGCCGCGCGTGGTTAGCCCATGGCCGCGCGAGGGTAGCCCATGGCCACCCGAGGGTAGCCCATGGCCGCCCGAGGGTAGCCCATGGCCGCGTGAGGGTAGCCCATGGCCGCGCGAGGGTAGCCCATGGCCGCCCGAGGTGCCCATGGCTGCGCGAGGGTAGCCCATGGCCGCCCGAGGGTAGCCAATGGCCACCCGAGGGTAGCCCATGTCCGCCCGAGGGTAGCCCATGGCCGCCCGAGGGTAGCCCATGGCCGCGCAAGGGTAGCCCATGGCCGCCCGAGGTGCCCATGGCCGCCTGAGGGTAGCCCATGGCCGCCCGAGGGTAGCCCATGGCCGCCCGAGGGTAGCCCATGGCCGCGCGAGGGTAGCCCATGGCTGCCTAAGGGTAGCCCATGGCCGCGCGAGGGTAGCCCATGGCCGCCCGAGGGTAGCCCATGGCCGCCCGAGGGCAGCCCATGGCCGCCCAAGGGTAGCCCATGGCCGCGCGAGGGTAGCCCATGGCCGCGCGAGGGTAGCCCATGGCCGCCCGAGGGTAGCCCATGGCCGCCCGAGGGTAGCCCATGGCCGCCCGAGGGTAGCCCATGGCCGCGCGAGGGTAGCCCATGGCCACCCGAGGGCAGCCCATGGCCATCCGAGGGTAGCCCATGGCCGCGCGAGGGTAGCCCATGGCCGCGCGTGGTTAGCCCATGGCCGCGCGAGGGTAGCCCATGGCCGCGCGAGGGTAGCCCATGGCCGCCCGAGGGTAGCCCATGGCCGCCCGAGGGTAGCCCATGGCTGCCCGAGGGTAGCCCATGGCCGCGCGAGGGTAGCCCATGGCCGCCCGTGGGTAGCCCATCGCCGCGCAAGGGTAGCCCATGGCCGCCCGAGGGTAGCTCATGGCCGCGCGAGGGTTGCTCATGGCGGCGCGTGGTTAGCCCATGGCCGCCCGAGGGTAGCCCATGGCCACCCGAGGGTAGCCCATGGCCGCCCGAGGGTAGCCCATGGCCGCCCGAGGGTAGCCCATGGCCGCCCGAGGTGCCTTTTGGCCGCCCGAGGGTAGCCCATGGCCGCCCGACGGTAGCACATGGCCGCGCGAGGGTAGCCCATGGCCGCCCGAGGGTAGCCCATGGCCGCCCGAGGGTAGCCCATGGCCGCCCGAAGGTAGCCCATGGCCGCGCGAGGGTAGCCCATGGCCGCCCGAGGGTAGCCCATGGCCGCGCGAGGGTAGCCCATGGCCGCCCGAGGGTAGCCCATGGCCGCGCGAGGGTAGCCCATGGCCGCCCGAGGGCAGCCCATGGCCACCCGAGGGTAGCCCATGGCCGCCCGAGGGTAGCCCATGGCCGCGCGTGGTTAGCCCATGGCCGCGCGAGGGTAGCCCATGGCCACCCGAGGGTAGCCCATGGCCACCCGAGGGTAGCCCATGGCCGCGCGAGGGTAGCCCATGGCCGCGCGAGGGTAGCCCATGGCCGCCCGAGGGCAGCCCATGGCCAACCGAGGGTAGCCCATGGCCTCGCGAGGGTAGCCCATGGCCGCGCGTGGTTAGCCCATGGCCGCCCGAGGGTAGCCCATGGCCACCCGAGGGTAGCCCATGGCTGCCCGAGGTTAGCCCATGGCCGCGCGAGGGTAGCCCATGGCCGCCCGAGGGTAGCCCATGGCCGCGCGAGGGTAGCTAATGGCTGCGCGAGGGTATCCCATGGCCTTCCGAGGGTAGCCCATGGCCGCCCGAGGGTAGCCCATGGCCGCGCGAGGGTAGCCCGAGGCCACCCGTGGTTAGCCCATGGCCGCCCGAGGGTAGCCTATGGCCGCGCGAGGCTAGCCCATGGCCGCGCGAGGGCAGCCCATGGCCACCCGAGGGTAGCCCATGGCCGCGCGAGGGTAGCCCATGGGCCCATGGCGACCGAGGGTAGCCCATGGCCGCCCGAGGGTAGCCCATGGCCGCCCGAGGGTAGCCCATGGCCGCGCGAGGGTAGCCCATGGCCGCGCGAGGGTAGCCCATGGCCGCGCGAGGGTAGCCCATGGCCGCCCGAGGGTAGCCCATGGCCGCCCAAGGGTAGCCCATGGCCGCGCGAGGGTAGCCCATGGCCGCCCGAGGGTAGCCCATGGCCGCGCGAGGGTAGCCCATGGCCGCCCGAGGGTAGCCCATGGCCGCGCGAGTGTAGCCCATGGCCGCGCGAGGGCAGCCCATGGCCGCGCGAGGGTAGCCCATGGCCGCGCGAGGGTAGCCCATGGCCGCGCCAGGGTAGCCCATGGCCGCCCGAGGGTAGCCTACGGCTGCCTAAGGGTAGCCCATGGCCGCGCGAGGGTAGCCCATGGCCGCCCGAGGGTAGCCCATGGCCGCCCGAGGGTAGCCCATGGCCGCGCGAGGGTAGCCCATGGCCGCCCGAGGGTAGCCCATGGCCGCGCGAGGGTAGCCCATGACCGCGCGAGGGTAGCCCATGACCGCGCGTGGTTAGCCCATGGCCGCGCGAGGGTAGCCCATGGCCACTCGAGGGTAGCCCATGGCCGGCCGAGGGTAGCCCATGGCCGCGCCAGGGTAGCCCATGGCCGCGCCAGGGTAGCCCATGGCCGCCCGAGGGTAGCCCATGGCCGCCCGAGGTGCCCATGGCTGCCCGAGGGTAGCCCATGGCCGCCCGAGGGTAGCCAATGGCCACCCGAGGGTAGCCCATGTCCGCCCGAGGGTGGCCCATGGCCGCCCGAGGGTAGCCCATGGCCGCGCAAGGGTAGCCCATGGCCGCCCGAGGTGCCCATGGCCGCCTGAGGGTAGCCCATGGCCGCCCGAGGGTAGCCCATGGTCGCCCGAGGGTAGCACATGGCCGCCCGAGGGTAGCCCATGGCTGCCTGAGGGTAGCCCATGGCCGCGCGAGGGTAGCCCATGGCCGCCCGAGGGTAGCCCATGGCCGCCCGAGGGTGGCCCATGGCCGCTCGAGGGTAGCCCATGGCCGCGCGAGGGTAGCCCATGGCCGCCCGAGGGTAGCCCATGGCCGCGCGAGGGTAGCCCATGGCCGCCCGAGGGTAGCCCATGGCCGCGCGAGGGTAGCCCATGGCCGCCCGAGGGTAGCCCATGGCCGCCGAGGGTAGCCCATGGCCGCGCAGGGCCCATGGCCCGAGGGTAGCCCATGGCCGCCCGAGGGCAGCCCATGGCCACCCGAGGGTAGCCCATGGCCGCCCGAGGGTAGCCCATGGCCGCGCCAGGGTAGCCCATGGCCGCGCGAGGGTAGCCCATGGCCGCGCGAGGGTAGCCCATGGCCGCCCGAGGGTGGCCCATGGCCGCCCAAGGGTAGCCCATGGCCGCGCGAGGGTAGCCCATGGCCGCCCGAGGGTAGCCCATGGCCGCGCGAGGGTAGCCCATGGCCACCCGAGGGCAGCCCATGGCCACCCGAGGGTAGCCCATGGCCGCCCGAGGGTAGCCCATGGCCGCCCGAGGGTAGCCCATGGCCGCGCCAGGGTAGCCCATGGCCGCCCGAGGGTAGCCCATGGCCGCGCAAGGGTAGCCCATGGCCGCCCGAGGGTAGCCCATGGCCTCGCGAGGGTAGCCCATGCCTGCCCGAGGGTAGCCCATGGCCGCGCGAGGGTAGCCCATGGCCGCCCGAGGGTAGCCCATGGCCGCGCGAGGGTAGCCCATGGCCACCCGAGGGTAGCCCATGGCCGCGCGAGGGTAGCCCATGGCCAAGCGTGGTTAGCCCATGGCCGCGCGAGGGTAGCCCATGGCCACCCGAGGGTAGCCCATGGCCGCCCGAGGGTAGCCCATGGCCGCGTGAGGGTAGCCCATGGCCGCGCGAGGGTAGCCCATGGCCGCCCGAGGTGCCCATGGCTGCGCGAGGGTAGCCCATGGCCGCCCGAGGGTAGCCAATGGCCACCCGAGGGTAGCCCATGTCCGCCCGAGGGTAGCCCATGGCCGCCCGAGGGTAGCCCATGGCCGCGCAAGGGTAGCCCATGGCCGCCCGAGGTGCCCATGGCCGCCTGAGGGTAGCCCATGGCCGCCCGAGGGTAGCCCATGGTCGCCCGAGGGTAGCCCATGGCCGCCCGAGGGTAGCCCATGGCTGCCTGAGGGTGGCCCATGGCCGCGCGAGGGTAGCCCATGGCCGCGCGAGGGTAGCCCATGGCCGCCCGAGGGTGGCCCATGGCCGCCCAAGGGTAGCCCATGGCCGCGCGAGGGTAGCCCATGGCCGCCCGAGGGTAGCCCATGGCCGTGCGAGGGTAGCCCATGGCCGCCCGAGGGTAGCCCATGGCCGCGCGAGGGTAGCCCATGGCCGCCCGAGGGTAGCCCATGGCCGCGCGAGGGTAGCCCATGGCCACCCGAGGGCAGCCCATGGCCATCCGAGGGTAGCTCATGGCCGCCCGAGGGTAGCCCATGGCCGCGCGTGGTTAGCCCATGGCCGCGCGAGGGTAGCCCATGGCCACCCGAGGGTAGCCCATGGCCGCCCGAGGGTAGCCCATGGCCGCGCCAGGGTAGCCCATGTCCGCGCGAGGGTAGCCCATGGCCGCCCGAGGGTAGCCCATGGCCGCCCGAGGTGCCCATGGCTGCCCGAGGGTAGCCCATGGCCGCCCGAGGGTAGCCAATGGCCACCCGAGGGTAGCCCATGTCCGCCCGAGGGTAGCCCATGGCCGCCCGAGGGTAGCCCATGGCCGCGCAAGGGTAGCCCATGGCCGCCCGAGGGTAGCCCATGGCCGCCTGAGGGTAGCCCATAACCGCCCGAGGGTAGCCCATGGCCGCGCGAGGGTGGCCCATGGCCGCGCGAGGGTAGCCCATGGCCGCCCGAGGGTAGCCTATGGCTGCCTAAGGGTAGCCCATGGCCGCGCGAGGGTAGCCCATGGCCGCCCGAGGGTAGCCCATGGCCGCCCGAGGGTAGCCCATGGCCGCCCGAGGGTAGCCCATGGCCGCCCGAGGGTAGCCCATGGCCGCGCGAGGGTAGCCCATGGCCGCCCGAGGGTAGCCCATGGCCGCGCGAGGGTAGCCCATGGCCGCGCGAGGGTAGCCCATGGCCGCCCGAGGGTAGCCCATGGCCGCGCGAGGGTAGCCCATGGCCGCGCGAGGGCAGCCCATGGCCACCCGAGGGTAGCCCATGGCCGCGTCAGGGTAGCCCATGGCCGCCCGAGGGTAGCCTACGGCTGCCTAAGGGTAGCCCATGGCCGCGCGAGGGTAGCCCATGGCCGCGCGAGGGTAGCCCATGGCCGCCCGAGGGTAGCCCATGGCCGCGCGAGGGTAGCCCATGGCCGCCCGAGGGTTGCCCATGGCCGCGCGAGGGTAGCCCATGGCCGCCCGTGGGTAGCCCATCGCCGCGCAAGGGTAGCCCATGGCCGCCCGAGGGTAGCTCATGGCCGCGCGAGGGTTGCTCATGGCGGCGCGTGGTTAGCCCATGGCCGCCCGAGGGTAGCCCATGGCCACCCGAGGGTAGCCCATGGCCGCCCGAGGGTAGCCCATGGCCGCCCGAGGGTAGCCCATGGCCGCCCGAGGTGCCTTTTGGCCGCCCGAGGGTAGCCCATGGCCGCCCGACGGTAGCACATGGCCGCGCGAGGGTAGCCCATGGCCGCCCGAGGGTAGCCCATGGCCGCCCGAGGGTAGCCCATGGCCGCGCGAGGGTAGCCCATGGCCACCCGAGGGCAGCCCATGGCCATCCGAGGGTAGCCCATGGCCGCGCGAGGGTAGCCCATGGCCGCGCGTGGTTAGCCCATGGCCGCGCGAGGGTAGCCCATGGCCGCGCGAGGGTAGCCCATGGCCGCGCGAGGGCAGCCCATCGCTGCCCGAGGGTAGCTCATGGCCGCGCGAGGGTAGCCCATGGCCGCGCGTGGTTAGCCCATGGCCGCGCGAGGGTAGCCCATGGCCACCCGAGGGTAGCCCATGGCCACCCGAGGGTAGCCCATGGCCGCGCGAGGGTAGCCCATGGCCGCGCGAGGGTAGCCCATGGCCGCCCGAGGGCAGCCCATGGCCAACCGAGGGTAGCCCATGGCCTCGCGAGGGTAGCCCATGGCCGCGCGTGGTTAGCCCATGGCCGCCCGAGGGTAGCCCATGGCCACCCGAGGGTAGCCCATGGCCGCCCGAGGGTAGCCCATGGCCGCCCGAGGGTAGCCCATGGCCGCGCGAGGGTAGCCCATGGCCGCCCGCCCATGGCCGCGAGGGTAGCCCATGGCCGCGCGAGGGTAGCCCATGGCCGCCCGAGGGCAGCCCATGGCCAACCGAGGGTAGCCCATGGCCGCCCGAGGGTAGCCCATGGCCGCGCGAGGGTAGCCCATGGCCACCCGAGGGTATCCCATGGCCGCCCGAGGGTAGCCCATGGCCGCCCGAGGGTAGCCCATGGCCGCCCAAGGGTAGCCCATGGCCGCCCGAGGGTAGCCCATGGCCGCCTAAGGGTAGCCCATGGCCGCGCGAGGGTAGCCCATGGCCGCCCGAGGGTAGCCCATGGCCGCCCGAGGGTAGCCCATGGCCGCCCGAGGGTAGCCCATGGCCGCCCGAGGGCAGCCCATCGCCAACCGAGGGTAGCCCATGGGCGCCCGAGGGTAGCCCATGGCCGCCCGAGGGTAGTCCATGGCCGCGCAAGGGTAGCCCATGGCCGCCCGAGGGTAGCCCATGGTCGCCCGAGGGTAGCCCATGGCCGCGCGAGGGTAGCCCATGGCTGCCCGACGGTAGCCCATGGCCGCGCGAGGGTAGCCCATGGCCGCGCAAGGGTAGCCCATGGCCGCCTGAGGGTAGCCCATGGCCGCCTGAGGGTAGCCCATGGCCGCCCGAGGGTAGCCCATGGCCGCCCGAGGGTAGCCCATGGCCGCCCGAGGTGCCCAAGGCCGCCCGAGGGTAGCCCATGGCCGCCCGAGGGTAGCCGATGGCCACCCGTGGGTAGCCCATGGCCGCCCGAGGGTAGCCCATGGCCGCCCGAGGGTAGCCCATGGCCGCGCAAGGGTAGCCCATGGCCGCCCGAGGGTAGCCCATGGCCGCGCGAGGGTAGCCCATGGCCGCCCGAGGGTAGCCCATGGCCGCCCGAGGGTAGCCGATGGCGTGGGTAGCCCATGGCCGCGCGAGGGTAGCCCATGGCCACCCGAGGGTAGCCCATGGCCGCGCGAGGGTAGCCCATGGCCGCGCGAGGGTAGCCCATGGCTGCCCGAGGGTAGCCCATGGTCACCCGAGGGTAGCCCATGGCCGCCCGAGGGTAGCCCATGGCCGCGCGAGGGTAGCCCATGTCCGCCCGAGGGTAGCCCATGGCCGCCCGAGGGTAGCCCATGGCCACGCGTGGTTAGCCCATGGCCACGCGTGGTAAGCCCATGGCCGCGCGAGGGTAGCCCATGGCCGCGTAAGGGTAGCCCATGGCCGCCCGAGGGTAGCCCATGGCCGCCCGAGGGTAGCCCATGGCCGCGCAAGGGTAGCCCATGGCCGCGCGAGGGTAGCCCATGGCCGCCCGAGGGTAGCCAATGGCCGCCCGAGGTTAGCCCATGGCCGCCCAAGGGTAGCCCACGGCCGCGCGAGGGTAGCCCATGGCCGCCCGAGGGTAGCCCATGGCCGCGCGAGGGTAGCCCATGGCCGCCCGAGGGTAGCCCATGTAGCCCATGGCCGCGAGGGTAGCCCATGGCCGCGCGAGGGCAGCCCATGGCCGCCGAGGGTAGCCCATGGCCGCGCGAGGGTAGCCCATGGCCGCGCGAGGGTAGCCCATGGCCACCCGAGGGTAGCCCATGGCCGCCCGAGGGTAGCCCATGGCCGCGCGAGGGTAGCCCATGGCCGCGCGAGGGTAGCCCATGGCCACCCGAGGGTAGCCCATGGCCGCGCGAGGGTAGCCCATGGCCGCGCGAGGGTAGCCCATGGCCGCGCGAGGGTAGCCCATGGCCGCCCGAGGGTAGCCCATGGCCGCGCAAGGGTAGCCCATGGCCGCCCGAGGTGCCCATGGCCGCCCGAGGGTAGCCCATGGCCGCGCGAGGGTAGCCCATGGCCGCCCGAGGGTAGCCCATGGCCGCCCGAGGGTAGCCCATGGCCGCGCGAGGGTAGCCCATGTCCGCCCGAGGGTAGCCCATGGCCGCGCGAGGGTAGCCCATGGCCGCGCGTGGTTAGCCCATGGCCGCCCGAGGGTAGCCCATAGCCACCCGAGGGTAGCCCATGGCCGCGCAAGGGTAGCCCATGGCCGTCCGAGGGTAGCCCATGGCCGCCCGAGGGTAGCCCATGGCCGCCCGAGGGTAGCCCATGGCTGCGCGAGGGTAGCCCATGGCCGCGCGAGGGTAGCCCATGTCCGCCCGAGGGTAGCCCATGGCCGCGCGAGGGTAGCCCATGGCCACGCGTGGTTAGCCCATGGCCACGCGTGGTTAGCCCATGGCCGCGCGAGGGTAGCCCATGGCCGCGTAAGGGTAGCCCATGGCCGCCCGAGGGTAGCCCATGGCCGCCCGAGGGTGGCCCATGGCCGCGCGAGGGTAGCCCATGGCCGCCCGAGGGTAGCCCATGGCCGCGCGAGGGTAGCCCATGGCCGCGCGAGGGTAGCCCATGGCCGCGCGAGGGCAGCCCATCGCTGCCCGAGGGTAGCTCATGGCCGCGCGAGGGTAGCCCATGGCCGCGCGTGGTTAGCCCATGGCCGCGCGAGGGTAGCCCATGGCCACCCGAGGGTAGCACATGGCCGCGCGAGGGTAGCACATGGCCGCGCGAGGGTAGCCCATGGCCGCGCGAGGGTAGCCCATGGCCGCGCGAGGGCAGCCCATGGCCAACCGAGGGTAGCCCATGGCACCGCGAGGGTAGCCCATGGCCGCGCGTCGTTAGCCCATGGCCGCCCGAGGGTAGCCCATGGCCGCCCGAGGGTAGCCCATGGCCGCGCAAGGGTAGCCCATGGCCGCGCGAGGGTAGCCCATGGCCGCCCGAGGGTAGCCAATGGCCGCCCGAGGTTAGCCCATGGCCGCCCAAGGGTAGCCCATGGCCGCGCGAGGGTAGCCCATGGCCGCCCGAGGGTAGCCCATGGCCGCGCGAGGGTAGCTAATGGCTGCGCGAGGGTATCCCATGGCCTTCCGAGGGTAGCCCATGGCCGCCCGAGGGTAGCCCATGGCCGCGCGAGGGTAGCCCGAGGCCACCCGTGGTTAGCCCATGGCCGCCCGAGGGTAGCCTATGGCCGCGCGAGGCTAGCCCATGGCCGCGCGAGGGCAGCCCATGGCCACCCGAGGGTAGCCCATGGCCGCGCGAGGGTAGCCCATGGCCGCGCGTGGTTAGCCCATGGCTGACCGAGGGTAGCCCATGGCCGCCCGAGGGTAGCCCATGGCCGCCCGAGGGTAGCCCATGGCCGCGCGAGGGTAGCCCATGGCCGCCCGAGGGTAGCCCATGGCCGCTCAAGGGTAGCCCATGGCCGCGCGAGGGTAGCCCATGGCCGCCCGAGGGTAGCCCATGGCCGCGCGAGGGTAGCCCATGGCCGCCCGAGGGTAGCCCATGGCCGCGCGAGGGTAGCCCATGGCCGCGCGAGGTTAGCCCATGGCCACCCGAGGGTAGCCCATGGCCGCCCGAGGGTAGCCCATGGCCGCGCGTGGTTGGCCCATGGCCGCGCGAGGGTAGCCCATGGCCGCGCGAGGGTAGCCCATGGCCGCGCGAGGGCAGCCCATGGCCGCGCGAGGGTAGCCCATGGCCGCGCCAGGGTAGCCCATGGCCGCCTGAGGGTAGCCCATGGCCGCCCGAGGGTAGCCCATGGCCGCCCAAGGGTAGCCCATGGCCGCGCGAGGGTAGCCCATGGCCGCCCGAGGGTAGCCCATGGCCGCCCGAGGGTAGCCCATGGCCGCCCGAGGGTAGCCCATGGCTGCCTAAGGGTAGCCCATGGCCGCGCGAGGGTAGCCCATGGCCGCCCGAGGGTAGCCCATGGCCGCCCGAGGGTGGCCCATGGCCGCTCAAGGGTAGCCCATGGCCGCGCGAGGGTAGCCCATGGCCGCCCGAGGGTAGCCCATGGCCGCGCGAGGGTAGCCCATGGCCGCCCGAGGGTAGCCCATGGCCGCGCGAAGGTAGCCCATGGCCGCGCGAGGTTAGCCCATGGCCACCCGAGGGTAGCCCATGGCCGCCCGAGGGTAGCCCATGGCCGCGCGTGGTTGGCCCATGGCCGCGCGAGGGTAGCCCATGGCCGCGCGAGGGTAGCCCATGGCCGCGCGAGGGCAGCCCATGGCCGCGCGAGGGTAGCCCATGGCCGCGCCAGGGTAGCCCATGGCCGCCTGAGGGTAGCCCATGGCCGCCCGAGGGTAGCCCATGGCCGCGCGAGGGTAGCCCATGGCCGCGCGAGGGTAGCCCATGGCCGCCCGAGGGTAGCCCATGGCCGCCCGAGGGTAGCCCATGGCCGCCCAAGGGTAGCCCATGGCCGCGCCAGGGTAGCCCATGGCCGCCCGAGGGTAGCCCATGGCCGCGCGAGGGTAACCCATGGCCGCCCGAGGGTAGCCCATGGCCGCGCGAGGGTAGCCCATGGCCGCGCGAGGGCAGCCCATGGCCACCCGAGGGTAGCCCATGGCCGCGCGAGGGTAGCCCATGGCCGCGCGAGGGTAGCCCATGGCTGCCCGAGGGTAGCCCATGGTCACCCGAGGGTAGCCCATGGCCGCCCGAGGGTAGCCCATGGCCGCGCGAGGGTAGCCCATGTCCGCCCGAGGGTAGCCCATGGCCACGCGTGGTTAGCCCATGGCCACGCGTGGTTAGCCCATGGCCGCCCGAGGGCAGCCCATCGCCAACCGAGGGTAGCCCATGGCCGCGCGAGGGTAGCCCATGGCCGCCCGAGGGTAGCCCATGGCCGC